>CAJHQP010002816.1:0-77823 GCA_905132765.1 Moricandia arvensis | reverse complement strand
AAGGAGCTGGTTGTAATTTCAATAGCCTTTTAGGTTACTTTTGCATTTGATTCAAGTTTGGGTTTACTTTTGCATTTCAAATCAAGTTTTAGGTCAGTTTTGGCAAAAAATTCAACTTCTCACGCCAAATAACGTTGAAAAGAGTAACCAAATACTAAAGTCTTTATGAAATGTGTAGTGAGAATTTTGTAGTGTACTTTTTATCGTGCTCTTTTTAAGTTTTGTTGTTTATCAGTGAGGAAATATATTTTGTATCAGATTTATTTGCTTAGTACGGTTTATATCAGTAATATGTACAATGCGATCTAGTATCAAAGTGAAACATAGGAAACAACAAGCGGGGATAGCTCAGTTGGGAGAGCGTCAGACTGAAGATCTGAAGGTCGCGTGTTCGATCCACGCTCACCGCAAATTTTAACATTCGTTTTAAGTTAATTTTATGCAATTTTATTTTAGAAACAATTTCTGGTAACTTACAGGTTCATTGAGGGTCTCTTAGCAGAGGTTCTTAACTTTTCTAAAATACGTTTCTTAACTTTTAACTAAGAAAACCTAAGACCATGTTTATCAGCGTCTCTTAGAATGAGGTTCTTAACTTAATTTGACTCTTGTTTTTTTTTTTTTTTTTTTTTTAAAAATTTTTTTTGTTAAGAGACGGCTCTTAAGACTCTTATTTAAGAGACGTCTCTTAGGTTTTCTTAGTTAAAAGTTAAGAAACGTAATTTAGAAAAGTTAAGGACCTCTGCTAAGAGACCCCCAATGTACATGCTCTAAGAGACGTCTCTTAAATAAGAGTCTTAAGAGCCGTCTCTTAACAAAAAAAAATTAAAAAAAAAAAAAATCAAATTTAGTTAAGAACCTCATTCTAAGAGACGCTGATAAACATGGTCTTATAAGAAACTAAATTTTTATATGCGTTCCAAAAATGCGAGTTTTTTCGGTTAATAGCAATGTGATATAACCTATTATTCTGGTTTTGATGTATATTATTAAACTATAAAGTTGTGTTATATCGAAAAAGGAAATACATTTTTGTTTAAAATTATATAATTTATTAATTAGTTTATTTGAGATTTTGTATGTACATTCTTATGTTACAATGTCATTTTTATATTTTGTGTACATTTTGTAAGAATTACATTTGTTGAATTGGTGAGACATAACGTTTACTTAAGAGATTTTAGCTTAATTAAATAGTATATATAAATTTGTAGGAATTTAAGCGTTTTAACAAGTTTTTTCATATCCGATGCATACATGCATGCGAATCGATAAATTTGGTGATCAGTCTGAATTTAGTTAAAAATTAATATATGAATACCTGATAAAACTTAGTAAAACCCCAAAAACTTATCATCAACTTGCATCCAGTATTGGTTAACCGATAAAACTCCATATAAATCTGGTGATATTTTTTAAAAGATTGATTCAAACTTTTGAATCAAGCTCTAACGTGCAGGATTAATAGTTTTGAAAAAAAAATCTTGGTTAACTAGGTATTATAATCCTATTCAAGTATTTCGGCTAACTTCAATGTGTTCCGTCAACAAATAGAACATTTATCCGGATTTTCAAATAAGACCATTTATCCTTATTATGTAATGAAAAGTATAAATTTATATATAATTTATTTATTTTAACATGTTCTATGATTTATGTTTAGATTTTTGTACATAATTTATTTTTACTATTTTAGGTGAACTATAATTTTAGATTCGGATAAATCTGACTTGAGTCTCTTTATTTAACCCGTTTGTCTAGCCTATTTTAGGTAATTGTCAACAATTTTTTAAATCAAAAATACATTAATTTGTTTATAAGTATCTTGACTTACATTATTTTTATATTATAAATAAAAATTAACTATTTCACGTTTAAGTATTTTATATTTAATGTTTTAAAATTAAAATATATGAATATGTGATATGTAATTTAGATTAAAGAATAACTGTATAACAATATAATTATCTGTTGTCAAGAAAAGAACTTATATAATCAACGACATTTATAGGCAACAGTTTAACCATATTATAACTGTACGGGCATATATACATATATATAATTTTAGTAAATATTACTAAAGAAATGAATGTATGTGTAATTGTAAGGGTACAATTCAGAATATTCTTCTTAGCTAAATTTCTTCAAAATATATTCTAATAGATACTTGTACTTATGGAAATTTGAATATGTTTTCTTAATGTTGGTAGGATATATTTATTAACACTAAGTAGGTATATTTGGTAAGTTGTTAGACAGAAGAATAAATGGTAAATGTCTATCAACATGATACCATTTTTAAGTTGATAAATTAATTGTAAAAGGATATATAGGTGGTTAACCATTTGTTGAATTACAAATCTCAACCAATTGGATATAAAATAACGATTTAAAAAAAATTTGGTTCAATTTGCATGTAGACATGACTTAAAATAACATGGTTGATAGATATTTGAGAATGAATATAGAATATTATATGGTTATATATTTTTTCTAAACAAATATGATTGCATATTTTTTAAGTTGTTAGATAAAGATAAAAATAATTTATTTTTTAAATGTAAAATATTTTGCTTATGAAAATCTCAACATGATACAAAATCAATTTGGTAGATTTATTTTAAAAAGGATAATATTCACGAGAAATGTATATATGTTTTTGAATTTATTCATATATTTGATTTTCATATAAAATTAGAATTTATTTTGAAGAATTTAATAATTTGTGAGAACTGATAATTATATTCTCTTTTTTGTAACACAAAACTTATATTAAAAGGCTCAAAGAACATGAAAGTTTACAACTGAATCAAAAGATCCCGGAGACATGCTCGACGGTAGAATGAAGCTAGAAAACATTACAAAACAACTAAAGATAAAACAATCGAGGGGGGGAGTCATGCTCAGCGAAATGAAGAAGCCCAAAGAGAAGCTCCACTTTTGTTCTCATTGCGATTGTTCGATAGTCGACAACGACGGTGATACACCTATAAAAGAAGTTGGAATATTGACTGGCAAGAACTTTAGGTGAGAAGCTCCAGAACCGTAGGTAACATTGAAAGTACGAAGTACTATCTGACTTGATATGACGCTGAAATAAGCACAATCAGCTTTAAACCCAACAAGGCTTACCAAAGATACTAGGTGAATCTCAAGCTCTAGCTTTGCCTCCAAAGAGGCGCTTAGATGAAGTTTGATGACAGAGCTGATGGTTTAATTGGGTCCAAATCTCGGAACTCAACATTACCGTGTCGAGCCCATTAATTTGTAAGCGAAGGAGATCTAAGCATACAATCATCGCACTTGTTCAACCAGAACGTGTGAGAGCAAACATTCGATAAGAGGTAAGAAGCCTCGAGATGGTTGGGTCTCCGTGCAACAACTCCGTAGTTGACTTTGTGAAGAACCGTCGATGCTTGAGATGGAATACTGTGATGGAGGCGCAACGGTAATGTAGTTAGTAAATATGGCGAGTCTACACTTTTGCACAATAGTTCTAGTGACGAGGAGATCGGGAAGGCCACAAATCCGACTTTGTAAAGAACCGTCGATGCTTGAGACCTTGTGGGGCTATCTGCAATTGAAATGCGGCGGAGTAGAAAGTGGAGTCGTAGGAGACGACCTGATATGTTTTATTGACGGAGACTCCAGCGGTAAACAGACCAAACGTTGATCAATCTTTCTAACGATGGGACCGGTAAGGCTGCGCTTGAGGAGAGATGGGGGAGCTGGTAGAACGTTCGGTGTTGCGCATCTGGTATCTCCAAATCGGAGGATGGAAGAGGCTAGGGACTCTACTGCAACAGTAATGGGCCTGACCTAGCCAGTAGAGGAGGAGCCTTAGCAAATCGTTGTCGGGGGAAGAGCCACATGCTCTGGATTTTGAAATATCAGCATTAAATTGCAGAATTGAGGTCGGGAGTAGGAGATCTAGTGGTTCCAGTGTGTCTGGTGACTCCGGCCGAGAGGGTCAAGATGTGACCGAAACAACACGGTCCGAAGGGTCAGGCGGATCTGGCAATATATATTATTAAGTTTCAAAATATAGTTTTGGGATTACATATAATCTATATAGCGTTTAGTTTTTTTTTTTTAAAACTTACTGAATATGGTGAAACTAAAATAATAATAAAATAATGTTCAGTTATCTACTGTAGCCTACGAAAATATATAGTGGTTAAATTCTATTAGTACAAAATGCATCGTGTGTTAATTGTGGTATGTATTGAATATGATGAGAATAACTCATATGTTATTATATATGTTTTTTATAACTTAAATAATGATAATAAGTCATAGATTATTGTATTAATGAATAGTACTGAATAGGTGGAACAACCTTTTGTAAGCAGATTTTTATGATGATTTTTTTAAATGGATAGATAAAGAGCTATACATGGTATATTTTTTTATGATTTGCAAAATTTTCACCAGGATATGCACGGATTCTTTTACTAATATAATATAGAAAATATATTCTTTTAAATATGATTGTGTGTTAATACGTTAGCACCTTACATATGTTTGACATCCCAAAATAAAATTTTATTTTTATTTACAAATTTAAAGTCGAAATCTAAATTTCTCTAGGGACTTCTTTTAGTTCTTAACAATGAATTAGAATGAGAGGATCCATGTGTAATAAAAAAATAATTTCTATTTGAATTTAAATAATTGAATTAGAAAGAAGATTTACACATGGCATATGAATGAACTCCGCCAAAAATTTAGTTCACTAAAAACAATTAATATAAGTTTTATACACACATTTAAATATGAATCATGTACAAAACTTAAAAGAGATAAACTATTTATATTTTTATTTGATAAAAAGTTTAATCAACTAACAAAATACTCTCATGCAATAAAAGTGCGGATCAAAATATATTATACATTAAGAAGGATTACAAACATAACGTGAATTGTTTTTGAAGTACATAGACAGGAGCTACGTACTTTGAAGCTTATGGTGTAAAATAAAGGTAACCTTTTATCTTTTTGGTGTGGATATATTATATTAATAATTAAAATATATTTGGTTAATTCATTCAAGATTGATATGAAGGGCAGCATGTCAATAGTTGCGCTTGTGTTTGTTGGAGGCTCGACCACACAACAAAGCATTTTTAGGCAAAGGATATTCATCTCTGACAGAGTTAGCCGGAGAGTAAACTCGGAAGTAGAATTGTTGACCTAAGTATTGTCTTGCCCAAAACTCAGTTCTGAAGTTCCACATCCCCACATTATCTAATGCCACATATACAGCTGTCCAAGATTTTGGAAAGACCTATAATAATATACACACATTTCCAATTTTGATTAAGAACCAAGTGAATGATTCCAATCTATTCACAAAAAACATTCCAAAAATGTATATAAATGTATGGAGAGAGTTTACTTCACCTGAGTAGTGGAGCGAGAAATAGCATCCTTGAGGTTATACTCTTGTCTGCTCGCATGTGACCAGTTAGACCATCTATTACCAATCCTGTTGAGCAGTCACATACGTCAATGACCTTCAAGTCTTAATATGATTAAGTTATATTGTTCTCACCCGACAACCCAAAAGTTGTATCCGTCAAGGTGGTAAGTCTGGATGATCTTCTCACGGTTTTGAAAGATTATCTCAAGAAAATCCTTGTGGTGTACTCCCATCACTGCTGTTTCTAGTCTCATCTTCCCTCCTCTTCCAGGCTTATCAGGGATGCTTCCTTCTTTGTAAACACCTTTGATCTTAAAGTAATCCGCTAGCTTCAGTGGAGTATCAGCAGGAACGAATGATACGCCATTTATGCCATATCGTTGCTTTTTATTCACAACTCTTGCTGAGCTTTCAAGTATTAATGTCCTGGATATCTTGACTCGACCATAATGGTGTGACCCCTGAGCATTTTGCCTTTGCCCGGACGCAGTCATGTTAGTCTTAATGGACCGAGCCTGTTTAATAGAATAGTCTAGCTCATTGCCTGGATCTTTATGAGGGGCAAAGTCAGATTTTTTGGAGTTGGGGTTGGAGTAGTTAAGATATACTATATTTTGAGATCGTACGTCGGTGAATCTTGTCAGGACGACAATGGGATATTTTTGGGGAGGCTGGTCCATGGTGACCAGGAAAGAAAGAGATTGACCCACGTGAATGTCAAGAGAAGTGTACATGGATTGGATTGTATAGGTTCCCTCGACCTCAACGAGCTTCAACATGTGACCTAATATTTCGAAGTTTAGGGACACTTGAAGCCCCACGTTTGATATTCTAAATCTGTACGTTTTACCTGTTGATTAATCCACGAGAAAGTGATGAGATCGTGAAATGCTCTTGTGTTATAACTAACGTATTAAAAGTTTGGAGTTGTAAAGATGAACCTTTCTCGACAGTTAAAGTACTAGAGGGGACGTTCCCATTGCCATTGATCAAAATAAGAGCAGAAGGCCTAGGTAACATGCGTCCTCCATCCAAACGTGCCTTTAATTTCTACGTGTGGATTAATAGTAATACTTTTTAAAAACCAAAACAATATTTAATAGATAGGTCTAGTAATCCAAAAATAAAATTTAAAATCGCCATGTAAACTCACAATAATCCTTAATACATTTGTCGTTGTAGAGTAAAATTTTCGTTTTAAAATAAGCTTCGTTTTATAATCTCAATACAAAATTTAATAGTTTTATATATCTTTCTATTTTTATATTTGTTGAAATACGGTCAAGTGTATAGATAATGATGTTTTTATTTTAAAAATATGTAAATTAAATGTTTTCTTATTCTATGTGCGAAAATTTAAAACGATGACTAAAATAAAACGAAGATAATTAAAATCTAAACCTTGTGGTTACTATAGTACCAATCCCCCATGAGGAGGGTGAATTCTCCGGCGGGTTGCGGGAAAGGGACGGGAATGCCAGGGCGGCTGAGGATACGGATGGCACCATAACCACCGGAAGCTTTTTGAACGGCCAGCGAAGGGAAGTAGAAGAAACTTCCGACCTGGTCTCCGACATGGAAGGCATAAGTGTAATTCTTTCCAGGTGGGATTGGACAAGTCGTCCCATACACTCCATCTTGGTAGGAGTTTCTCTTTAGATGCAAGCCGTTCCTCCATTTATCAAAACAATTTTTGGTGTTTATTTGTGAAACATTGACGTGTAATATTACCCAAGAAATTAAAAAGACTGGGAAGATACGGCACTTGTGCATGCAAATGGCCTTCATCTAACATAATTTATAAGTTCCATACATGCTTATATATATATATATATATATATATATATATATTATAATTTTAATGCTTTTAAATGAATGTAGAATTCAAATTAGAAAAAAGAACAAAAGAATTGGGTTCAAAATTATGTTTATGAAAAGGTGAAACTAGAAAAAAAATGGTAAACCATTCTCTAGAGAGAAAATGTAAAAACTCCAGTAACCACACGTATGTGGAAATTTGTGTGATGTGGTTTCGAACTCGAAAAGGTGAAACTAAAGAGGTAAAGAAATAGATACCAAGAAAAGAGAAAAGGCTCGTCCAGATCATTGTGAACATTGATGATCAAATTATCATTGGTGACTACCTGAAGCTCCGGTCCAGGAAACTTTTTGTTTATTAGAATTACCTGCATGTGTTTTTCAAATAAATAAATACACACACACACATATAGATATATAGATATATATATTGAAAAAATAGAAGTAGCCATTTTGTTGATAAAGTATACCCTTCTTGGAGGAACGTATTTAGACAGAGAGACCTTGCCGGAAGTGACCCTCAAGTCGAAGAAGCGGTTGGAATCTTCAGCTTGAACAAAAGAAATGATGGTCATCGTCATCATCATCCACCACGCCATAGTCGCTGATCTCGTAGCTGCCTTTAGATCCTGATGAAACTTTGGTAGCGAGAAAGGACAAGAAGCAAACGTTGGAAGAAATAGCTTGAAGTTTGTAAAATAACCCAACTATAGGACTCGGTGACGTATTGAAAGTCTGAATAGCTTTCCAATAAGCTAATTCCGTAATTCTTTCAACTAGCTTCTTCTCATGCTATGAATGTTTTTTTTCTTCTGTAAACTGAAAACAAATAAATCTTTACTATATAAAAGGATTAAAAGCCATAAGAACTATTCACGTCAGATTAAATATTCAAACTAAGACTTAATTACCATGTAACCTTATTCATTCACAGGGCTCTCTGTTTTGTATATTGTTCTATTATGGTTTGATTATCTATATTATCTCAAGTTTTCAAGTTTGAATAATAAAATAGTTTTTTTATCATAAAAGAAATAAAAGCTTTATGCCTTATGTCATCTATACTATAATAAAAGGGGATATGAGAGGAGATTAAGCTGTCCACGTTGGATTGGAAAATCATCCAATCAGAGAGCTTAAAATCGCCATGTCACTGCTGTTGAGTTAAGATTGGGCTTCTGTGTGGGTTTTGTTAAAATTTCCATCCAGCCCATCATAGCCCATGATGGCAAACCTGTGTCGTCTCTTCAAGCGTCAAGGGTCTCTCTCTCTCCCCGACTCTTTCACTTCATCTTCTCCAATGTCTGATTTTTTTCCTCAGTTACCTTCTCAATCAATAATAATCTTAAAGTTATTCTTGAGTGTTTTGTTTCACCTCCCCCTTGATACTTCTCCTATATAAATCTCTATTTCTAAACCTAGATCCATCCTAAATAAAAAACCCTACTGTTCGGAAACTACATCACGGCCATGAATACCATCGGAGAGTTTCAGCTCTCCATCTACAAGTCGTTGTCTACCTATGCTGAAACCACCCCCAGAGAGAAGCTAAGACACAAGAGGTTTACCAGAATTCGCTGAGGAAAAAGGCGGAAGCCTGTGTGGTCAATGGAACCAGAGCTGAGCTTGATCAGGCGCAAATTGTGCTTAACGGCGAGATAGCCAAGGCTAAAGCTAAATCGGACTGAGCCATGGAGATTAAGGCAGACTCTTCAAGAAAAATTAGCAAAGGAAGGTGAAAACTGAATATACTTTGTTATAGAGTTAGACAATTTTGGACGAATAATGAGATTCTTGAGTTTGGTTTTGAAACAAGGCTTCTCTTGAGCTTTAGAGAAGACACGAGTGACCATGAACGCGGTATGGAGAAGGCCATCGATCACTTACATCGTCAAACTGTGAACTCCGAGAAGAATTGACTAACGTGGAGATCAAAGCTAGAGCAACAACTGTAGTTGTTGAGGCAGCTCAAAACCCAAGCATCTCAAGGTTTAGTTTAAACCTTTACTTTCAAAACTAACTTACAACTTTGAGAACATGTTCATGTAAGGCCATGGATTCGTTACAAGTTATGAAAACTCAGATGATGCTTATTTCTTATGCAAGCCAAGGTCACCAAGCCCCTGAAGATAACGGTCCTAACCAGGTACACATAAGCGATGTTGGTAGAAAGATAGTAGCTTTACTTGGTAATCTGTTAGGATTCCTCCTATATTATCTTGGATAATTATCTACTTTTTTAGCTTTCTTATTATAATTGTTTGTCTTACAGTTTCTCTATAACACTACGACATACACGAGTCCATAGAACCTAAACTCATTGCATAGATCCACTGCATCAAAAGCAAGTTAATATATGTCCTTAAACTTGGGATCTATATGATTCATTTAGTTTGTTGAGGTTTCAGTTACCATTAAAAACAATTAGTTACTGTTGGTACATAAGTTTTTTCCTGGAGTCGTTTGCGAGTAGTTCATAGGGATTTCACAAATATATTTGCATGTTGCTCTATATTGGTTGGTGATATCTAATTGGGTCACTTGACCAAAAACATTCTTCTCTTTTTGTTTGAAGGTATGTGAGAGAAGTCAGAGAAAGCTTAAGCTTCTGGCGTAATGAACAAGACTAACAAAACACTTGCAAAAGACCTTGATGAGAGGAGTTCAAAAAACAAAACTTTAAGGATATATAGAGGGGAGGTAGCTGGAGAAGTTCCATCTCTGGGCGTCTATTAAAATCTGAGAGGCCGCCCACAAATGACCAGAATAGAAAAATGTTAAGAGCAAGTTTCATGTACAATGAGGTAGCTCTTCCTTTACAGCCATTTCCTAATTTTATGTTTGCGAGCTTTTAACTAATTATATGAAAAGGTAACAGACCAAACTATAGTGTTTAAGTTATATCTCCCTCAAGGTTTCCGTAGTCTTCTACCTAATGAACCCATGTGGGATCATGCATTGATGCCTATGGGTTTGGTTTCCGGTGAGTTTATAAATTTTACACATTAATCTTAGAAAAACTCAGTGTTAACAAAATTACAGTGAAATAATCTAAGACCAGCGAGATTAGCCCTTAAGCATTAACTACTAGGAATCTGAAAACGCAAAATGTATACAATATAATTACCCTGATAATAGGTTTCACCACCCGAACCAACCTTGCTATATAGCTGTTCTCTTCTTGCATTGGCATTTTAGCCCATCTCAAACGTTACTTTAGATTAAAAATATTGTCATATGTGTTAGCATTCTTTTGAATTATTTTAAAAAGTAAATAAATGAGAGAAACAAGAGGACTACATGGCAATATGTAATAAGTGTTAGTCGTGCTAAGCTTAATGGAATTGCGTACCTTTTTGCCTAAACTTTGTACAGTTTGTAACTTAAAACTAAATTATGAATTTTTATTAGGGTTATAAAATATATAGATGAAAAGAGTGGAAGTTACTTGGAAACGGAAGTCAATAGGATGAGAAGATACTATGTAACAAACCAGAATGCTCTCCGTGTTGGAGACCATGATCAGGTGACCTAATGAGGTTGCACCAAGTTACCAACTGTAAGGATAACACGAGGCATATATAGCCAACTTACCATCATATTAGGGCTTGTGCAACACTGAAAAGGATCCTGATTCTCTCTCACCAAGACCTCCAGTCTGTTTGGGTCCAGTAACAACTCTGTTTAGCTACCCAAAAGAGAAAATTTAGATTTAAAATCAGTGACTATAATTCAAAACTAAAAGAAGAGACCGAAGAAAAGCAACACGTATATGCATTTACAGATAATTATCAGTGTTTTTGAAAGTTCATTTTCTAAAAAGAGATTTATCGGTGTTCAAAAGAAAAAGTTTCGTTAAACTCGACGGTCTTATTCTAATTTTTTTTGTTATGAATATTTAAATAATATATGTTGGATTGTACAAAAATCAAATCTATAGGGACACCAATTAGTCGAAAGAGAATAAAAGTTAAAGTGTGTATATAACTGGTTTTTGCGTGTGAGAGCTATCTTAATCATTACAGCATTTTCAAAGGGGTTTCTCGCTCCACAATTCTCAAATATTTATATGCGTATGTATATATTTATATTATTATTTAATTGTAAAATTCTTAACTTTATGGAAAATTTAATCTAAAATATTTTACAGAAAAATTTCCAGTTGCAAATCAATTTTGATCAAATTTAATTGCAAATCAATACAAGAATAACTAAAAAGTAATATATAAAACAAAATTCAAGATTTTAAATTTGATAAATTTAAAGTATATAAATTATTACTAAATATAAAGATTGCAAAATACACCACAAATTAAATTATTACATAAAGATAAAAAATCATATATATATATTGATTAAAAGGAAATTTATATAATATTCAATCCGCGTGTATCTAAACCATGAGTATAATTTTATTTATCAGTCTATATTCTCAATATATATATCTATTGATTCAATTATATTTGAAAAAACCCGGGCGTAGCCCGGGAAAAATCACTAGTTGACATAAAGCAACACGAATGAATCTCTCCAATAAATCTCCTTCATTCTCTAAAATTATCCATTGAAATTCCCTTTAGAAGACGAGATCGTTTCATTGTCCCGTCATAATGGAAAATGAATTTCTTCTTATTGGTCATAAATTCAGAAATCAATCATGGTCATCGACCCAATCATTTCGAGCATTTCTAACCCACTCATTTTTTGTTTTAAAATAGAATATGAAGTAATTAATAAATACTCCAAACTTTTACTATTATATTAGAATGGGTCGAGGAGCTATTTCCACACGAGAACTATCATATAGCATCAGATTCCCACCAAACTATGATCTAGTGTTAAATCTCCATGATTTGAAAGTTATAAACGTATTTCTCCACGAATTAACATTTTTAAATGTATTTCTACCCGAACCAATACTTCGAAACTTAATTACCCATACACCATGGTTTTAATTGGTTTACTATTAAACAAATAGTTTAAACCGGCTAAATCAAACCAAAATTTATTTTAAACAATTTTTATTAAATAATATTGTTTATCTTCTTGTTTAAATTTCAAATATATAGATTTTGAATTCAAAAAATCTTTCCTATTTTTATATATTTTTAAATTTTTAAAAAGTTAAAAAAGCTTTACATCAAGATTTTATGTTTACAAAATTTAAAAAAATTACAATTAACAAATAAGCTTATTAAATTTTTGTGTTTTTTGAAATTTGAAAACAAAAAATAAATTTTGATAGAAGTATACGTCTAGAATCTATGTTTTTTTTTCAGTTTTGACGTAAATTATTTTTTTATTAATAACATAAAGTTATACAATTATGGATATTTATTAATTTTACATACAACGCCACAATTTAATAACTTTTAAATCTTGATGTAAATTTTTTATCAAACTTTTTTTCAAATTTTAGAAAAAATGCGAAAATTAATAAGCTTATTTTTTCATTTTAATTTTATTAAATTTGGTAAATATAAAATTTTGATGTAAATTTTTTTTTATTTTAATTTTTTAAAAAATGAAAAATATTCTTTGATAAAAACTGTAATTTACAATTGTTAAATTAAATTTACAAAACCAAGATTTGTAAATCGTTTTAAAGTTATTAAGTTATGCCGTTGTATGTAAAATTAATAAATATCCATAATTTTATAAATTTTATGTTATTGATAAAAATAATAATAAGTCAAAATTCAACAAAACATAGATTTTGACATATATTTTTATCAAAATTTATTTTTTTTCTTTCAAATTTCAAAAAATCTAAAAATTTAATAAGTGTTAAGGATAATTATGGTTGACTCGTAGTTATCTCATTCATGTTGTAGTTATCTCTATGTTAGAGATAGAGCTTATCTACAACTATGTACTTGTATATATATGAGTCCCTATGAATGAGAATAAGTGACAACACTTTCCACAACACGTTATCAGCACGACCGCTTTCCCTGAAACCCTAGCTAAAATAAACCCTAGCTCCGACTCTCTCTCTCTCACTGCCGGCGAACTACTTCTCTCTCCTACACGCCGGAAAAGCTCTCTCTCTCTCCTAGACGGACTGGTGTTTCTGTTCGCGGTCTTCTCTCCGTCTCTCGGTGGTCCGTTCAACCCACAAATAAAACCTAAGGTAAAGATCTAAACCTAAAACTAGATCTAAAACATTAAGACCTTAAACTAGGTACTCATGCAAGCCGCATGGTACCGATCGTTTGAAACCCGTGAGCTTGAACTCACCATAAACCCGAGATCTATAAAGAAAATCCGAGAACTATAAAGCTCGTTTTATTTTGATCCGTTTTTTTTGTTTACTTGATCACTTTGCTGATGAACTTGCATCGAATCATACGTGTACCACTTTGCTTACCTAATCCGTAATGATATAACCGAGAGATTGATAGATTGTTTTTAAGCTTAGTTGTTTATAGTTTGAGATCGTATGATTGTTTGCTTCGCTTTATACTGAGAGCTTGAAGATTGCTTTGCTTGTTATGATTATATTTTTTTTTCTTTTGGTTAATCCGAGTGTTTGAATTCAAAACAAACCGTATAGAACTCATCTTGAAAACTACATGAATCGTTTTACTTAAAACCGAGAGCTCGACTTGATCGTTAAGAACATGAACTCGCTTTGTTTTAGAACTTGATAGTTTATTTCTTTTCATGAGATCGTATTGTTTGAGAACTAGTATCAAATCACTTGGCTTGTTTGTTCACTTGATAACTTCATGACTTGCGTATGATTCATGTTTTATTAGAACTCGAACTCCACAATTGTTTGCTTGACTAAACGAATTAAAATTTTAAACCCGAGACTATATGATGCTTGCTTGGATCCGTTTTTATAAACCGCATAAACAGCTTAGCCTGTAAACCGGAGAACTTGATCATTGTTTTTTTTCATATAGATCGTATGACTCATGTTAGCCTACCTTTTTGTTAGAACTCGAACTTGATCACTTGTTATTTGATGTGGGATAAGTTTAATCCTTAAGTTGTTGTGGTACTTAAGGTGTCAATCCAAACTCTAGTGATTCTAAGCACTAAGAATACAGATCATTTGGCTTAATCTAAGTGCAATCAAATGAGGTTTGTTGTAGCAAGAAACAATGTGAAATAATCGAGTTTTAAAACAAATATAACAAAGAAGAACCAATGGGTACTTAGGTAATCGATTTCAGGGTGGTAGTTCTAAATCAAGGTGTCTAACTTCAAATAAACATATCTTTCTATAGGCCTAGAACTCATTCAATATAGGTTAATCCACTTTCGATGGTAGAAACCCTTATGCAATTATGAACTAAACATCAACTTCCGTTCGTTTTGTTCACTCAAACATACATTAAGATTTAGTCTACTAGCCACCTAGCAATCTAAACATCAACTTCCGTTCGTTTTGTTTACTAGAGCATTACTAAGTTATTTCAAGCATTATGCAAACACTTTCGATGCCCTACAAACACTTAGGATCTAGATTAAAATGGCCAAAATCAATCTAGCATTAAGAACACTTAGTAAGCATAGAAATTTAAGTACTTTACCATTAGAACATCTTAACTCTTTTCTAACCACCCATTAATCTACCTAACCCATTGATCCTAAGGATGACTACTCACTAATCATCTTGTTTACACTTAATCCCATGATGGATAGAAGCATAATCAAGATGATATAATATATGAAAACAAGAATCAGAATGTAGATGAAGAGAATAGCTAAAGAAAACAAGACTTTATATCATAAACTTCAAGAACACTTAAGAACAATTGTTTTCAAACAAGAACTTAAAATAGAATGCAAAACAAGACTTAAAATGAAAGTGATAGACTCTATTAGACAGAAGAAGACTCAGAAGGAGATGGTGTGTTTTGCCATGGGGTTTGGGGTTCTATTTATAGGTGAAGAACAACCCACCCCCCATGTTACAAAGTTAAGATCTAGATCTAAAATAAAACACACTCATTGATGTTTCTTCCACTTTATCCCATTTGCACACACCTTTTGACCCTTTACAAGGCAAATGTAGACTTGGCTCTTCAGAAAAGGTAGAGAAAGTTAGGCCATTTGATCCACCAAACTCGTCCAGCACATGAAAAAGTGACACAGGCTGTCCCGATCGATCGATCCATTTTTTTCATATAAATGGATCGATCGATCCATGTCCCGATCGATCGATCTGGATTTCGGATCGATCGATCACTTTTCTCGTTTTCTCTCGGCTTTCTTGGATCGATCGATCCAGTTTTCCCATGTATTTGAATCGATCGATTGATGTTTATTTTTGCTCCTTTTGTGTTCTAATCACCTCCAAAGCTCCAAATAGCTCATCCAACACCTACAAGATGCAAATGAACATGTAATAGACTCTAAATGCAAATAAATGTAAGATTAATGCATGAATATATATGAAAATACAAAGCTAAAACTATGCAAAATCACAACATATCATTATTATTCATTACAATCGCTTGAACTGTACTTGTTATAATTGTTTTGAAGTTCCGGCACATGTATTCATATTAATAAGAGATCGCTTGTTCACATGACATAGAAACTACTTGTAACATGATAATCACTTGCTTGTGTGCTAAGTTTTAATTTAAAACCGTGATCTTGTATCTGAACTTGTATCTAAACTTGATCGTCTTGAACCCGTAAGACTGGTACTTGTTGAATCTTAAAACGTATAAACTTGACATTGTTTGCTCGTATCACCATGAACTCGTCTCGACATTGTCTTCAAAACCGGCTTGATCTTGAACTAAAGCTTGTAACTTGATATACCGAGACCTTAGAACTGAACCGAAAAGCTTTGTCTTATTATAAACTCTCCTTGCTATGTGCTCTGTTTTGTTTACTTCATCACACGTTACATCTCGCATTGTCGTTTATTTCACATGAAACCGAGAACTTGTATTGTCATGAACTCGAACCGATCATAGTTTTGTTCGATTGCTCTGTTTTTCTTTTGAAACCGTAAGCTTATTGAAGCCTGATAATCGAAGTTTTTGTTTTGATAATCACTTGAACCGGTGAACTTGTTTTTGATAATCAACTTGTTTTGATAAATTTGTTTTGATAATCACTGTTAGCTTGTTCATTTCATGATTTTGATTGTTCATCCACTTGATCACTACCTATCTCTGCAACCCATAACTTGATCATCATGTTTGTGATGTTTTAAAGAACTTGATCACCATGGAACCGTTTCGATTGACTACCTCATCTTGATGAATCGATTGTTGCTTAAAACCGGATTGACATTAGACCTGCAAACTTGATAGCTTGAGACTTAAAAACGTGAACTTGATTGCTAAACGAATCCACAAGAGACCTTGAAATCTCTTATCGTTGCTTGCTTATCGATTGATGTCATAACCGGAAGATCTTGAAATCTTTCTTGTATGTTGCCTATAATGTGTTCTCATGTATTGATAAAAGTTTATGATCGAGGTCTTGAAACCCTTAAGTGTATTGTGTTTCTTGTATACTAGTATGTCAACATGGAACCCGTATAATTTAAGCTAGAATTCGGTGCTTAAGACATGATATTGATTGCTCGGTTTTTGCTCGGAATGTTGTTGAATGAACTCATACGAGACCTTGAAATCTTCTTTGAAACCGGGGCCTTGAAACCTCAAGTATGATGTCGCTTGATCCATAACAATGATTGTCTTGCTCACCTTTGCCTGCAAATTTCAAAAGCTATTGTAAGCCATGTCCAACGTGCCTTCACCTCTAATTAAATATATATATATATATATATACAAATTATTATTACAAATATATATAATAAAGAAAAATATATACCCTCTATATAAAGTATATATAAATAAAAAGAATAAAATTATTATATATATCTAAAAGTATGAATCTATTAATAAATTCAGATGTCGAGACTCCATCACTCGGATTACAATGCCCTTGATCTCAATGGAGACAATTACCTTGATTGGGCGATGAACACTTCAGCCGATTTGAAGTCTAAAGGACTCGGGAAGTGTATCAAATTTGGCAATGACACCCTTGCATGCGAAAGGCGTAGAGCTATTTTGATAATGAGAAAGCATCTCGTGGAGGATCTAAAAGATGAGTGCAGCCACATCAACGATCCTTATGATCTCTGGTCAAAATTGAACACCATGTTTTTTGAGCCATTGTTATATGAATCAGAAAAACAATGGAAAGCTCTGAGGTTCCAGGATTATGAATCTGTGGATGACTATCACTCTGCTCTTATGAGAATCACTTATAGTCTTAGACTATGTGGTGAAGTGATAACAAACAAGGATTTGTTAAACAAAACTCGTGACACATTCCATTCAAAGGAAGTTTTGTTATCACATAAGGCTAAAGGTTTCACAACCTATTACGACCTTCTCTCATACCTTTTGGCAAATGAGCAAAAGAAGCAGAAAAGGAAATACAACCTCAATAAACTTGACAAACTCATGATACATTCTGAGAACCTAGCATGTGAGGCGATATACGGCAATGCTGAAGAAGCTAAGAAAAGAAAAATCGGGTGGACTCATATAGATGATGAGATAGGTCTATACATTGAATAGAGAATCAATGTAAGCCATGTACAAGGTGTTATTATGGACTGGCCGGCTATTGTTTAAGCCTTTAGACATTCTGATTTTTTTTAAGCTTTATGTTTTGTTTTTTTTATTCCATGTGGTGCTTTGTTTTAAACTTTATATTATGAAATGAATAAGTTTTATTATTATTATTATTATTATACAAAGCACCTATTTATGAAAAAAATTTCGAAAAAAATTTCGAAAATTTTTTGAAAAAAAAAGAAAAAAAAAACGAAAATTAAAATAATAAAGATTATATTATAGAAAATATGATTCATACTTTAAGATGAGAACAAAAGATTAAAGAGTATAGTTGCCTAGTTAAAATAACTATGGCCAAGGCAATGCCTAAAGGGCTAGAGAGATCCAAATGATCTATATTCACCCATGAGACCCATTGAATTATAAAGTTTAAGTATAAATGGTTTCCCCAAATGAGAAACAATGGGTAAGAAAGAAAAAAAATATAGGATTCCTACGAAAGATTTGAAATAAAAACCGCCCAGAACTATACTTATGTACTCTACTGATCTAAACTATGCTAAGGATCAGTATGTTAAGAGGCAAAAAGAGCCATGGATACCCAAATAGGTATACCCACGAAATTACACTTAATGGCATGACTGGATTAGCCGTCCAGGTCTAAACATGATTGCTATTGCAAAGGCACCAGAGTTATCCCATAAGATCTCACGTTGTGTAACATGTACACAAGGAAAACTCATTAGGCTTTATTGTCCTGAGCATCACTGAAAATGAGTATGTTCATGAGGGGGAGTGAGGATTAAACCCAATGATACATGACCATACAACAAATTCGTGCAACATAGGTTGTAACCATGTCATAAAAGGCTTAGAGATTCAAGATCTCTTGGTGGTACACAATCCAAGTCCAGCCTAATGCTTAGGTACATTATGAATTTACATGTACAATGCAATGTATGCATCAGGCCATATAAGTAAGCATAGATATTCCCATCTCAGAATGAATACGGGTCATAAAGCCAGACATATACCATCTTGAGATTTGTATTAAACAAACCACCACAGACATATGTGCCGTCTAAGATGGAACCTCTGAAGAGGATTGGGAATATATGTTGGATAAGTACGTCTTTCTCCACGAGCATTAAAGAAACCTTGAGCCAAATATGGGTGATCAGATTGTGGCCAGGTACACGGATTGCATGATTATGAATCCTACTATCCAACATCATAAGGAGAAAGATATAAGCTGGATATGATAAGAAAAAGAGAATGGTATTGACCAGCATTGTCTTGGCAAGATCCTTGTACCAGAGAATGAGATTTAAGACGTCTAAAGAAAGAAAAGATTATGCAAAGCTAGCTAAATTAGATGCCAGACACATAGACCCGAGAAATGAAAAGAAAAAGGTCAATACCAGCTTAGCACCAAACGAATTTGATGTCCTAGAAGAGACACAACCAAGTTGCTACAGAGTCTATAAGAGATAGACCAATATGTTCCATAATAAAAGGAACCTCGGAAAAGAGAAAAGGTGCATAAAATATGAAATCTGAGGTTAATAAGGAAACCAGACCAGACATAGAAATAAGGTCGGCCGACTGAAACATCTAAGGTACCAGACCATGTAGCTTGGGACGCCAAGCTGCTAGGTATTAAAGGTCCTAGATAACAAGATCTCAAACCAATTGGATCATGTCTGGAGTACAATGGAACGCAGAAAGGGTATCGATACCAATGATATAATAATGCGCAAGATAAGTAGCACTTGACCATAGAGATATAAGCGAGGATCATGAACCCACATAAGAGTACTCATAAAGATAAAAGAAAACTGTGGGGATAGAATATAAATAAAGAGTGATGGGCGTATTGGCCATAGAAACGCCATCAGATAAAACCAGTGATGAATAAAAGATCTTGTGAGAAAATCGTGAGATAATAGAACATTCAAGCATGGCTTGATAACACAAGGATACTCACAGAGATTAAGAAAAGTTTATAAAGAGATATACTCCAATGTGGTGGAGGCTACTAATTTGACAAAGTCTGGTCATAGATTAAAGTATGTAAAAGTAGCATATGTTTCACTGGATAAACAAAGATTAAAGATACCACAAGAGAAATAAGAAAGATGAGAAAGAAATTCTCTAAAATGAAACAATGCAACTGCATAGACTAAGTAAAGCTTAGCAGAAAAGTTCTATAAGAACAATTCAGATCAGTCCATGTAAGCATATAAAAGATGTATGGATTCCTTGTGATCAAAGATTGGCTACAATGGATAAAGTCATTGGTACATACGAAGTGATAAATGTCTGAATGAACAAAAGACATGAAACAAAGTGGTTCGTATGTGTTTGGGTCAATGACTCAATATATATTGAAATGTCCACGTAATGGCTAAGCCATGAGACTAGAAGATCCGTGGGACATGAAAGGACCTGCGAGTAAGATTTAATCGCAGATTAAAAGTCCATCTGAGTACCGGTCGAGTGCCATCCGTCCAACCAAGACACAGAGTGATCAACAGCAAAGATGTACGTCATGACCACATCTTAATGGAGTTCCAGAAGATATAAAGACGTCCAAGGGTCACAAATTCATTCAAAGGAGAATCCAACTGATCATCTTCACCAAGTCATAGGCAACCTCGACGTTCCGGAAGCTCAGACATCAGATAGGAATGCGTCATCTATAGTGTTGCATTCATCAGGGGGAGTTACATGTGTTGTACTCTTTTTCCTGTCCTGGCTTCCCTTTTTACCACATTGGGTTTTGGGTTTACCAGGAGAGGTTTTAATGAGGCAACATCAAAGGCATGTAACAATCTCTGAGTCAGATGCGTCAACCAAGGGGGAGTGTTAAGGATAATTATGGTTGACTCGTAGTTATCTCATTCATGTTGTAGTTATCTCTATGTTAGAGATAGAGCTTATCTACAACTATGTACTTGTATATATATGAGTCCCTATGAATGAGAATAAGTGACAACACTTTCCACAACAATAAGCTTATTTGTTCACTGGAATTTTATTAAATTTTGTAAACACTAAATCTTGATGTAAATTTTTTTTAAAGCCCAAAAATAGAAAAAAATAGGAAAGATTTTTTGTATTCAAAAATATATATTTTGAAATTTAAACAAGAAGAGAAACAATATTCTTTAATAAAAATTGTTTAAAATGAATTTTAGTTTGGTTTAGCCGGTTTAAACTATTTGGTTAATAATAAACAAATTAAAACCATGGTCTATGGGTAATTAAGTTTCGAAGTATCAGTTCGAGGAGAAATACATTCAGAATTGTTAATTCGTGGAGAAATACACGTATAACTTTCAAATCATGGAGATTTGACACTATGTCATAGTTTGGTGGGGATATAATGTTATATGATAGTTCTCGTGGGGAAATAGCTAGTCGACCCTAAATCTGTTGATACTACTATACTGTTCTTTTTTTAATTACCAGGAGGTTCGAGCCAAAATCTTAATTCCCCCAGATCCAAACCACATTATGTAATATTGGTTTCATTTCAGCGGTCATTCGAACTGGGAATCTCTAACACAATGGTGAGGATCCTTTCTAGATGAGCTAATGACCTCTGGTAATAGTACTATATTGTTCAAGTTGTGAATATACAGGTTCAGTACTAAATGTCGATATCTCTGCAATTGCTACTTTTGTTTCCAAGAACTGAGTGTGTGCTTGACAGTAATGAGTGATTCTGATACACTTGTAATACTTGTTTGATTGCATCGCCGCAAATTCATACCGCGTTTGTTATATAAGAATATTCAATCTTTCAGGTATATTACTCTGAATTTATATACAATCGCTCTATATATCTTGCATCATAAATTCTCAAGCTTTTTAATTCAAAAAGTAAAATAAAAATTGCCAAGCTTTTGGAGCTAACAAAGGCTTGATTTATTTTGTTTCATACAAGTCTCACGAACTAGCTGACATTTGACTATTTGAGCGATATAATTTAATCCCTTTTATATTATTCGAGTAGCATTATTATAAATTAACTTTGAGTTCATGTGTTATTAACCAAATTGTCATTTCTTACGTGGCACAACCATAATCACTCTCACACCATGTAATTAAAAGTCATTTTCTTAATAGACTAATTAATATGCTGCCATTGTTCATTAAATTGTAATTTAACATAATATACTATATGCTTTCTAATTATTAGATAACAAATCCGGTTCAATTAATAGAAAATAAAACCAGTTATCTAATATTAAAAAAATTTATACCAATTTTTTTATTTTAATATCGACATACTTATTTGCGGCATAACTTTCTATACCAACCTCACAAATATAAACTAATCTATATCAATATCAAAAATTTAATTATTAGAGAACGAAACCGGTTATTTAAGTATATTACTGTGTTGAAAAATCTCAAATGAGCATGACAATTTTCACAGAATTATCTTTTAATTATGTGATGCTAATAATTAAAATAATGTTAGTTGTATAACTATGGTGTATATGAATTAACCGTCTTAGTATGTTTCGTTATAATCTTTTTTGTTGATTGTTTTTTGTAGTCAAATATTTTTAATATTTTTTTCATTACAATATTTATTACTAATTATTGATTGATTGATTTTGGAATCAATTCACAATCTTGATTTCCTTATATTCCAAAACATATTTTCAAAATTGTGGTTGAGCCAAACGATGTTCTAGAAATCAATGTTTTCATAATGAGGTAATGTATTTTATTTACTTATTTTGTTAAATAAATTATGTTTACTTTAACAAGCTGATATCCTTTGCTATTGCTCTTAATAAGATTGCAAACGAAGATTTCTAAAACACTTTTCACAACAGTTGTGGTTTTCTTAGTTTTTTATTTATTTTATTTTCTTATTTTGTTTCTTTAATATTTTACTATTTTACTATTTTATTGCATATTTTTCATTTTATCTTATATTCATAATTTATTTTTTTTTTTTAACACTGTTTTAACTAACAACCAAGAAGATCCAAAACAATACAGAAATTAACTTAAAAAAAAAAAAAAAAAAAAAAAAAATTAAACAAGAAGGAGATGTCAATAGACACCAAAGAAGATGCAAAAGAATTCACCTAGTCACCTTCTTGTTGGGCCTCCATAGTGAGTAAGTGATGTAACCACGGCGGGTGGCCTCTGGCAATGTATGACTGATGACGCTTATCACGAGTGACACTTACAGCAATTGACGTTGCAACTTCATTACGTTCGGAAAGGGCGTGATCCAAACTCCATGAATCTATCCTTGCAAGAAGGAAATAAATGTTGTGCCGGATGAGGTCGTAGGTAGGGAACTGATCAGGGTTGGTAAAGGCGTTGTGTAGGTCCTCCGAGGATGTCTCAAAGACAATATTTGAATATTGTAGATTATGTAAACATTCCACCGCCCAGAAGAGAGCCCATAAATCAGCTTCCATTTTTGTGCGCATACATGAATAAGAGCGCCGACTGTGCATAATGGTACACCCATTCCCATCACGTAGAATCCATGAAGCACCACTGAGATGGTTGGCTTTAACCCATGAGGATCCGACATTACATTTAATAAAACCAGTGGATGGTTTTTTCCAGCATTTTCTTTCCATATTTTGTAAGTGACTATCATCCTTCTTTGTTGTAAATGTGTCGAACCACGTGGATTCCTCTTCATAGGCTCTTTTAGATACAAGAGAAGGCTCAATGATCTTTCCTTCAAAAACATAAAGGTTCCTAGCCTTCCAAATTTCCCACAGCAACCATGGAGAAACATTTCTTTTATGTATATCCATAGCTGTGTTCTTGGCAATTTTGGTCAAATGAACAAAATTTAAAAAGATAGAATTCCTAGAGAAACCCCCAGCAGGTGTAGGGAAGTCCGCATGCCCCCATATCTCACGGGCTTTACTGCATGTAAAGAGAACATGGCCTATACTCTCAGCCCCATTACCACAAACCGAGCATGTGGGATCAATAGAAATTCCCCGTGCATTCAAACGTTGCTTAACAGCTAGGGCCCCAGAGAGGGCACGCCACATAAAATGTTTTATTTTTGGTGGAGCTTTCATCTTCCAAACATCTCGCCACAATTGTTTTTCAATAGGAGTGAGCGATTGTCCCTGGGGATGCTCAAAATCCACCAAAGTGTCTAAAAATTTATAGCCACTCCGAGTCGTATATATACCACTTGGTGTGAATCCCCACTTAAGCGAGTCTTGAGATACCAATGATGGTTTTAAAAGTAAAATCCTTTTAACATCATCTTGTGTAAAGGTTTGCTTTAATAAGTCCATATCCCATTGATTCGTTCCTTCCCTAAGTAGATCTGAGACTTTGAGTGTCAAATTTACAGAGCTATCCTCCCGATACATTGGAGGCCGTGGAATAATGTCTATAATCCAGTTTTCAGCCCAAACATTAGAATTCTCCCCATTGCCAATGCAGCGATACAATCCTTTTTTTAGTAATTCTCTACCATGCATGATACTTCTCCAAGCATATGATGGACGTGTCCCCATTCCACATTCAAGAAATTGACCATCTTTAAAATATTTACCTTTAAGAATTCGGGAAACCAGCGAGTCTGGCTTATTCCAGATACGCCAGGCTTGCTTCCCAAGCAAAGCCTGATTGAAGCGAGCAATGTCATGAAACCCAAGACCACCCTGTTCTTTGGGTTTACATAACTTTTCCCAAGCAACCCATGGAATCTTCCGTTTTTTATCCCCACTACTCCACCAAAATTCTATAATCGCACTAGTAATTCGTTCACATAATCCTTTTGGTAATCGAAACACTGACATTGCGTATATTGGAAGTGCTAGGGCTACCGATTTTATGAGAACTTCCTTCGCCCCCATCGACAAGGTTTTAGAGTACCATCCTTGCAAACGGCCTTCCAATTTTTCTTTTATAAAATTTAAGATATCTTTTTTTGAACCTTGAAAGCACTCAGGGAGGCCAAGATATATCCCGTCCCCACCTTCTTTTTCTATGCCCAAAACATTTTTAATATTCTGCTTGGTCACATCTGAAATTTTTTTTCCAAAAATGATGGAGGATTTCAAAGGGTTAATCCTTTGCCCAGACGCATCACCGTAAATTCTCAGACCATTCAATATTTCTTCACTATCCCCAACGGAGGCTTCACACAACAACAGGCTGTCATCAGCGAAAAGCAAGTGGTGGATGGATGGGCTACCTGCAGCTAACTTTATACCATGCAATTTTCCTTGAGCTTCAGCTCTGTTTAATACATGAACCAAAGCTTCAGCACACAAAATAAAGAGAAAGGGGGATAATGGATCTCCCTGACGTAATCCTCGTTCTGGTTTGATAAACCCATGAGAACGACCATTAAGTAAGACCGAGAAGGTGACAGTAGTAATACAAGACATTATCCAAGCTACCCATTTACGGTCAAAACCAATATGTTCTAGCAGAACTTCCAAGAAATTCCATTCAACTCGATCATAGGCTTTTGACATATCTGTCTTTATAGCCATACAAGTTTTACCAATTTTGTCGTTAGATTGCAGTGCATGTACCAGCTCATGCGCTATAATAACATTATCTGTAATTAATCTGCCTCCAACAAAAGCCCCTTGTGTTTCCGATATTATTTCCGGCATAACAACCTTGATACGATCACATAAAATCCTAGAAATGATTTTGTATTGTACACTGCATAGACTAATGGGGCGCATATCCTTCATCTCCGTAGGATGTGGAATTTTCGGTAACAGAAATAGTTGTGTGTGGTTCCACCCAGCTGGGAGGATGGCTGTTTTAAAAAAACTTTGAACATCCTCAACAATTTTCAACCCCACAATGTGCCAATACTTTTGGTAAAAGAAACCAGTCAGTCCATCTTCTCCAGGAGCACTACTGCCTTTAATACCAAAGGCAGCTTTCTTAATTTCAGCAGGAGATACCTCTCTGGTTAACACTGTGTTCATATCAGCAGAGACCCTGCTTTCAAAACCTTCAAACAAAGTTTCTAAATCACTTGGATTAGAGCTAGTGAATAACTCTCTGAAAAATTCAGTGGCAATATGTCCCTTAGACCCTTCAGAGAAATGTTCCTCTCCAAACAGATCTTTTAGCATAAGAACTTTATTCCTGATTTTCCTCCCCTTAACCACATTATGGAAATATGTTGTATTTCTGTCCCCTTCCCGTAACCATTCTTCTCTACTTTTTTGCCTCCAAAATATCTCTTCTTCCCTATACGCCGCAGCCAGGTCCTGTCGTAATCTCCTAACCAATCCATAGACTGGAAATTGCTTTGAACTCTCTTTATCTAATTCAAACTGTAATCGTTCGATCCTTGTTTTGGAATTCCAATCATTCGTCTTTTTTAGCTTGGACAATTCCGACCGACACCGGGCAATCCGATCAAGAACACTGAGGTTGGAATCCACATTTTCCCCCTCCCACCCACGAACAATAGCTTCATTTACCCCTCTTTTCCCATACATACGTTTATCAAAATAAAACCGTCCCCTGTGCAAACTTTCTGGTTCGAGGGCGAATTCGATACGTAGCGGTCGGTGGTCCGATGGCCACATACTCATATATTCCGTAGACGATTGAGGAAATATGCGAAACCATTCACCATTACCAAAGCTCCTATCCAGTCTACATTGTACCCAATGACTATCCCTCATACCAGCCCAAGAAAGGGTATTTCCTGTGGATCTCAGCTCCCTAATTTTGCATGCTCCGGCCATGTTCCGAAAATCAAAAAAAGTGGTCTCCTCTCTACTTGGACCCCCCAACTTTTCATCATTGTTCATTAACTCGTTAAAGTCTCCAACTAAAGCCCAAGCCTCATCCCTACTTACACCAATATCCGTTAATTTATCCCATACGTATCTTCTTCTTACTCGCACTGGGTCTCCATATACACAAGAAAGGAAAAAATTAAGTGATCCCATTGTTACCTTGAGGTCAATAATTCTATTATCACTATATAAAATCTCCACGGTGTAGCACCCTTTCCACATTAAAGCTAACCCACCACTACGACCAATGGGATCGACTGTATGTAAACAATCATATCCCAAACTTGATTTTAAAGCATCCATATAAGTAGCTTTTTGCTTAGTCTCCATTAGGAAGATAAAATCAGGAAAATACTGACGCCTTAGATCCCGAATACGTTGAACTGTGTCCGAACTACCCGCACCTCTGCAATTCCAACTTAAAATACTCATAAGGTTATGTTATTAGTAAAGCTCCATAGGGCCCAACGAAATACAGTTTAATGAGACCAAATTCGTTAATTGCTAATACCCCAAAGTAAAACCCACAAAAATTGTCAAATATATGTCGACCAGAGTGACTGTGATGCCCTTGTCCTCTCAATGAAAAACATAAGTAACAGTAACAAACCACCCAGGAACCCTTTGTAACTCTATTATAATTCTTAGAGAAAGGGTTTACCCTCAGGAAAATTATGATAATATGAAATCCTTGCACACTGGTTGCGTACAGAAACGTAACATAATCCTGGTAAATGTTATATACCTGATAACCGAAAGTGGAAAGAATTAAAAATTTTAACCAAAACATCCTTCCCATTACTGCCAAAACAACAACCGTTGGCTTATCCTTGTGGAGATGAAGTGAGTTAATAAACATATCTGCATACAAAGTTACATTATAGGCATAGGCATCAAAACCCATAGCTGATAAACCATAGAATTCCACCGCAGTAGGTTGTTTTGAACATCCCTGTTCCTGGTTGCATCCATTGTGTCCGTTAGATCCCTGACCAAACCGAAAATGTAAAAGGGAATATACAATCATAAGCCATTTTATGCCTGGTACCCTGTGTGTTTGCGTACCCATTCTCAAAAGCCCTTTACTCCATGGCTGATTTGAAGAGATCAGCCAAGAGGATTCCACTTCCTGCCAAGTCCATATACCAATAAACCTCATCCCAGGGTGACTTAAACCCTTCCCAGTGTCAATAAAAAATCCTAATACCCTCAAGGGTCTCATACCTTTCGCTATCCCTACAGCATCACAATTACAAGTAAGCATGTTATTCATGTACTGAAACCACAAGAACTGACACAGCCGTACTCCCTGGTAGAATAATATCATAAAACCATAAAAGCATAGAGTTTTATTAAAAGCCATAACCTTATCATAGAACACCATTGAACATAAAAAACGAGCCAACAAAAGAGGGCTCACAGTGAAAACAAACTTGCCTAATCGGCTTATTAAAATGAAAATAAAACACCAAGCCAACCCCACACCTTCCCAGCATAATTCGAGTATGAGATGTCTTCCCATAAACTTTTATTACTTTAAGGTATGTTTTGGGTATGAGATCACCCTTCCTTCCACCTGTTTCGACCCACCATCTTTAGTTCCCCCTCTTTGTTTAGCTTGGCGCTTACGAGGAGACTGCAGCACCTGTGTAAATTTTTTGTTCGGAATTCTCCCTGTTACCGTGGACAAGAGGGGCCTCCTAGACACCCCTTTGTTCTCCATCTCACCATTTTCGATATCATTATAACCCGTAGGTTCATTTTCTTCTGCCAAATCAGCGATCTGCGCACTCACTCCCCCATCATCTCCATCTTCATCTGTTAGATCCTGGAAGTCCTCATCAGACTTTATCTTGTTATCCCTTTCAGGCTCGGTGTCGATATCTCCATGGAGCCGTGACTCCTCTTCCTCACTTAATGCTTGCTGCTCCACCATTAAGTTTCCCATACCTCTATCCAAATCTGAGACCTGTGGCATTAGATTTTCTGATGCCTTCAACATGTTGTGCTCATTCCCATCATCTCCCTGATATACTTGTTCTACTAAAACCGCAGAGAGCTTTATCTCTCCTTCTTCAGTGTTTTCTTCACTATGATTGGGCTTGGCTGTACCACAGACCGTAATGTTTCCATCCCCTACTGGTCCCCTTGTGATCTCTCGCAAGCTTCTAGCTAGTGAGCCTCCTTCATCCAGCCTATTAATGCTTCTAGTAGAGTAGGATCTCTTGTTTCCTCTATCCACCTTTGTCCATTGTGAACCATATTCCTCGTACAGCTTCCCCTTGCCCTTCCCTTGGTAGCCTCTGTACCCGTTAGGGTCACCCTTGTATCCCCCATCGCCATTAATGACCACACCAGAGTAACTTCGTGCACGATCTTCTTGCATACCATCACCAGCTTCTCTGCGATCTCTTCTCTTTTCCGGTAGCCTCTTGGACGAAGGACATTGATCTTTATGATGACAAAGACTGTAGCAAAGTTGGCAATATCCAAACAATTTGTCATACCTTAGGGGGACATGAACCTCAAAATCCTCATAAAACTCACCACCTTTGAAATCAATGGTGGTATCAAAGCATACCTCCCTGAACCCATCAACCACCACTCTGATTTTTCCTTGATCAAGGTCCACATCTGTAGTAGCACCAATAGCGTCCCCTATGCTCTGGAAGGTTTCTACTGACCAGAATTCATTTGGTAAACCCATGACTTTGATCCAAAAAGGAATCTCTGAAGGATATGAAGCCGGCATCCTCTGTTTCCAACGTCCCAATGATATCATCCAAAAATCAAAGTGGTATGGCTGCATGTCCATGACAGTAACAATGTCTTCTTCGTTGTCAAAATGGAATTGGAAACGTCCCATTCCTAGGTCCACCCCGGTCACTCGGTCTTCCATTTTCCATATTTTAGGGAGCATCATCAGCAGAGAATCCACCTTCTGCTTCTCCGGGTTCATACACCTCCCGATCAAAGTCTTTGAATAACTCTTGATAAGACCAGAGTTGTTGAAATGTGGAATTGATATCTTCAATCTTTTCCTTGTGTTGTCGCCATTTATCCCACCACCCACCTTGGAAACCAGATTACCCTGAGGCATTATCACCAACAGTAAAAAGAGACGAGAAACAATATGCTTTTCGAGGATGAGAGCACAGAAGTTTGTGGTATATCGGGAGGTTGTGACCCCATTTAAATAGGGACCTTCACAGGTTTGATTTGAATTCGCGAAAATGCAGCAACCAAAAGTATATCTTTTACCCAATCGTTTGAATATTTGAGATTGATATCCAAATATTTCCATAGTTATTACCAAAGTAATCTCCCGATACCTTCGCCAAAACAAAGGAAAATTTACTTTGAAGATGGCAAGAGCAATACCTTGAGAATCCCCTTCTTGATTCCGTATCCATTGAGCAGATTGTAATGAGAACCTTATCAATTCCAAAAAGGAAAGAGGATCCGCTCTTGTTCCCAGAGGCTTGCAATCCAGCCCAAACCCAATCTCCCGTATCCTTGTTTTTAAGCCTCCGATTGAGGATGTCGATCTCCGAATCTGCCCCCATAGAGGAGAAACCTCATCCAGCCTTAATCCAATTTTAATTCCTGAACCGCGATCCTGAACCATAAGGAAACCCTAAAAATTAAGTCGCCGTCGCCATCGCCACAGAGAGAAAAAAAAAAAAAAAAAAAAAAAAAAAAAAGGAATGACTTAAGTCCTGATCATAATTTATTTTATGAAAGCAATAATTTTATTGCCAAAGTTTCGTTTTATCTTTACTTCAAAATTAATATTATATAAGTTTTTGCTTAATTTTATAGATTCACTTCTACGAACTATACTTTAGTTAAACAAAACAAATAATACAAGTTTTTTTTTCTTAAACAAAGTTTACTTTATATAGACATACACAATTTCATTGAATCTTTATTATATAACATATTATAATAGTGTCAATGACTTTTACCTTTCTAATACCTATAATTTCGAACATGATTTTTTTAAATTTCTTCACTCCGCGCAAGGCGTGGGTTACCATTTAGTAAGTTGAACAATATGCAAAATTTTGGTCACACGTTTAGTAAACTCAAAAATACACAATATGAACCCAAATAGAATAGTATAAATGTATAAAATAGTATAGGTAACTGAAAGTATAATATGTCTACGATTGTAAACCTAACTATCAAAACTAAAACTCAAAAATTTAGCATAAACCCCCACATCACACAACACATTTTGCATAGGGAACTCTAAACCCTACCAATTAAATATTAAACCCAAATGGTGATCTTACATACTAAAGGATAGTAACATTAAGGTCTACTAAACCCAAAAATTAGCATGGGCATTCGGATCTGCAGGTCGGATTCGGGTCTTTCGGATCATAGATATTAAGACCCAATAAGGTAATAGGAATCTATCGGTTATGGTCCTCTCGGGTTCGGATCTTAAATAGTTAGACCCGATAGGGTAGTTAGAGTTTATCGGTCCGGGTTCGGTTCAGTTTCGGGTCGGGTTAGGTTCGGTTCGGGTCCTATCGAGTCCAACCAAAAAAATACCCAAAAACACAAAAAATACTTTAAATATCAAAATTTATCTAAAATCTGACCCGAAGATATGAAAAATACCAAACTTTTATCCAATTATTCAAATTATATTTTTTTAAATTCTAAAATTTTATATGAAACACAAAATCATACCCGAAAGCCCAAATTTGAAACTTAGAAAAAATACATATAATACCAAAAAGATATTAAAACACCCATATATATCTAATATATACTAGAAGTTTCAGGTATTTTGGGTACCATATCGGGTCTCGGGTTCGGGTCGAGTCGGTCCAAGATCCGTGGGTCCTCCACAACAAGACCCAATAGGGTAAAACGCTCGGTTCGGTTCCTACCCAAACCGGAATTTTTCGGGTCGGTTTCGGGTCGGGTCCTTGGGTTTGGGTAAAATGCCCAGGCCTACCAAAAATACAAAACATGAACCCAAATAGAATAGTATAGATGTATAAAATAATATTGGTAAATGAAATCCTGAAAAGCCCATAACACATTCTACATAGTGAACTCTAAAACCTAAAAACTAAATATTAAACTCAAATGGTCATCTTACATACTAAACTGTGATATCATATTAGAAATTTGAGACATATAGTTTCTCACTACATTATAATATATATAGACTTCTATGCCATGATATTGACAAAGCACTCTCTTGTAGGGTAAGTGCAAAACACGAAATAAGCAAATACCATAGAGTTCAAATAAGTTAAGAGTACAATGACATAGTAGGTTTAGACAAAGATAGTAGAACAGTTGGATGTGACAAAGCCGATGAAAATATTGAAATATATAAAAAAAACAATAGCTTACACACACGAAAATGCTAGTTGTCTAGCTAGTTGTTGGCTTATCCAGCTAGTTGTTGGCTTATCTTCCCCACAAAAAAGAGTATCCCATTTGGACGTGGATGAGCTCGATGCCTTACCTTTACCAGTGCCCTTGGATCGACCACTAACTTTCTCTGGTATCTTGCCACAAGTTGACTCTAGTGACAAGGACAAAGTCTTGGATTGCATATCGTATTGGCTTTCCATAAATGAGCCACCACAATTCAAACTCTTTAGTGGTGACCAACTGCCGGGAGAGAGTGTAATGCACAAACATTACAAAGAACGTATGGGCCCCCATCTGCAACACTTTCCCAAACTATGACGCATTCAACATCGCCAACTGATCATTATCTAATGCAGACTTGATGAGCTCGATCCACCGGAGGTTGAAATAGTTATTAACTTGTTTCCTCCCAGTTGGCTCGAAACCAGTTTCGAACAGTCGACATAGAATCCCTAGTTCTTCCATGATCATCCTGACGAACAAATGAGATATCATGTCACAAACTATGTATAGTGAAACACGAGGACAACATAGTATACTGTAGGGGGTTACTGTACTACAACGTGCAGTGATGTAGTATAGAAATCACGTTCAGATGTTTGGGAAGACGAATATAACATATTTGGCATTGTAATAGTATAGTGAAGTTGACATAGAATGGAATAACCGCACACACAATGTGTTGGCATTGAACAGATTGACACATGCTCACAAAACATAATAGAATGGATTACTGGTTTATTAGATAGTATAGTAACCAAGGATAAGATTGTATTCCAAACTAGACACACGTATAGAGTAGATTCTCACAAAATCAGCGACCAAAATAGAATAAAGACTGGTTTAGTAGATAGGATAGTAGGAAGTACAAGAAAGTTACAAAAAACCATACATATATTCCTCAATTTAGTGTAGATAAAATATAATAATCTAATTGCCGACATAATAAAATAACTTAGTTTTTTAGAAGACAGATAGTAAGCAAGTAATAGATTAATTTTAAAAATGAAACACATATAGAACGGACCCACACAATCTAAGTGAATAAATGGAAGAGTTGTAACGAGATATATAGTAAGGAAGAACATGAATTTCCTAAAACACCAAACACAACTTTATCAACAAATTAAATCACTGGATAAAAAGGATAAAACGACGACTTCATTGGTATTAAGGTAAAAGAAAAACTAATAACCAACTACGCAATCATGGTCATCAAGTAAAGTGGATATATTCAGACATGCAAAATATCGACATATAACAAAGCACTTCAGATCTGGAGATAAAAATCGGTTTGTCAGAACATACCCAAAGTGACGAAGTATAAGGAAAAATTGATGGCTAAATCTGAATCGCCGCTGCAAACACCGGAACGATGGTTAGTTTATCGCTGCGACTGATACTTTTCCATAGCCGCCGTATATTGCGGAGACGTGAGTACTTAACTTCTACAACAAAACCCTTCCCACCACGAGCCTCTAACAAAAAGATTGTCAGGATTGTAAGAGGGGAAAAGTCAGTGGATGAAATCTTGCTAGTTTGGGATGCTGGAAAATTTTAGTGAAGTAACTATTGAATTTCTCCAAAATTACACATAAAGGTTACTATGTAAGTGAGTGTGATTATCCATTGGCCACGACAGACTTTTTAATTTTTACAGAAATTCTAATTTTTCTTTATTTTTGTAACAATTTTTATCGGTTCTGTTGAGGAGTAATACGGCAATTATTACATAAAATGGAACGTGGATACATAAAAATAAATTTTTGGATTGATAATGAATTATAAAGTGTTTGAATGCTATACACCCAATTTCCCTACTTTCTTCGTAAAATGGTTAAAAATTTAAGGGGAAAAAACAAAAAAAAATATGGATAAAAAAAGAGATTGAGTTAGAGATTCTTCAAATCCAAAACTGTTTCGTGATTGGCTAACCCAAACATCTCACTCTCTATCTATATCCCCTCCTCTCTTCTCATCCACAAAACACTCACTATAAAAGTCAAACTCCCCTGACATCAATTCTCCACAAACAGCAGAGAAGAAGAACTACACCACATACAAAACAAACAAACCCAATGGCTTCAACATTCACAAGCTCAAGCAGTGTTCTGACCCAAACACCATTTCTTGGCCAGACTAAAGGCTCCACCACCTTCAACCCTCTTCGTGATGTTGTCTCTCTAGGATCTCCTAAGTACACCATGGTCTGTTTCTTTTTGTCCTATATCTCGCCTTGAGTTTAGGTTTTGTGTCTGATTTTCCTTTTCTTTTTAAATTTGACATGTGAAGGGGAATGATCTTTGGTACGGACCAGACAGAGTTAAGTACCTAGGACCATTTTCCGTCCAAACCCCGTCTTACCTCACCGGTGAGTTTCCCGGAGACTACGGTTGGGACACAGCCGGTTTATCCGCAGACCCTGAAGCCTTTGCCAAGAACAGAGCTCTTGAGGTTAGTCTCTAACTCTCACTCACTCAAAACAAAAACTAAAATAAACTGTTTAATCACTAAACATCATTTTACAGGTGATCCATGGGAGATGGGCTATGTTGGGAGCACTAGGTTGCATAACACCTGAAGTTCTTCAGAAATGGGTCCGTGTTGACTTCAAAGAACCGGTCTGGTTTAAAGCCGGTTCACAAATCTTCTCCGAAGGCGGTTTGGACTACTTAGGCAACCCAAACCTAGTCCACGCCCAAAGCATTTTAGCCGTCCTTGGCTTCCAAGTTATCCTCATGGGATTGGTTGAAGGTTTCCGCATCAACGGTCTTGATGGTGTTGGTGAAGGCAATGACTTGTACCCAGGCGGGCAATACTTTGACCCACTAGGTCTTGCAGATGATCCAGTTACCTTTGCTGAGCTCAAGGTGAAGGAGATCAAGAATGGGAGGCTGGCTATGTTCTCAATGTTTGGCTTCTTTGTTCAAGCCATTGTTACCGGAAAGGGTCCTTTGGAGAATCTCCTTGACCATCTTGATAACCCTGTTGCCAACAATGCTTGGGCTTTTGCAACAAAGTTTGTACCTGGAGCTTGATTTTATAAGTCTTGATGCAATCCTTTGAATGATATGAACATAAACCTCTTCTTGTTCCAGATTACAACACTCTATTTGCTATGCACAGAGAAAGTTCCAAAACAAATACATGTCTCTCAGCTGAATCTACAATGATCTTAATCTAATGTTTTTGTGATTGTGTTACTAATACAACAAACAAACCTAAGTAAGAGTGCTGGAAATCCCTTAGCCTCTTTTGCCCCACCATTTCCGGTGACGACCTTTCTCACTATGGAGTCTTGCTTTAGTCTCTCTTAATCTAGCTTTGTAATCTTTCTTCCATGTCTCAAATCTTAGCTTCAGTCTCCTGAACTCATCTTCTGGATGCTGCTGTTGCTGCACATTTGGAGTTGCCTGCGGTCCACCTCTCACTTCCACAATAGCTTTAGCATCTTCGTCAAAATTGAGTCTCCTTTGATCAAACTCTCTTGCCAGATGATTAACCGCGTTCAAACTTCCGCTGAGCTCTCTGATTCTGAGTTCTGGAGTGTTTCCATTACTGAACTTAGTTGTGGGGGTTCTCACTCCGGGAGTTCCAGTAGACATTGTGTCCTCCGAGTCATAACCGAAAGGTGACATCGATGCGTCTTGTCTTCCTCCTGCTTGACCTGGATTGTGTTCTGTAGCTAGACTCTTTCGAGCAGCAGCAAGACTCATCTGAAAAAACAAAAGAAGACAGATTCCAAAGTTAGAACACTTCTTAATCTTTATCTTCGGTTAGTGTCTTGAATCAGCCAAGTATAAGCAACTAACCTGCAACGATGACATTTGCTTTTGCCAAGTTTCCTCCATCGACTTCATCTTCATTTCATACTCAGACCATCTGTCCTCAAATTGTCTCAACTGCTCTCTCAATGCTATGTTTTCTTCTTCCTTTTGCGCTAAGGCTTCTTCAGATTTCAAAACCCGCTTTTGAAGATCAGACATAACTGATTGTTGAACTTGGAACTGCTCCAGCGGCAAATTCTACATCACAAACGAGGGAGAGTTATAGTGTAATAATGTTTGATTCAGAAGTGGACAAACTTTATTTTGATAGTAAGTACCTTGTCTTCTGAGACCCTCCTGCCTGCTTTCCTCTTTGATTTAGTCGTCACATCAAGAAGTTCTTTCTGTCTTTGCATACTGTTGAATCGTTTTCTAGCCAACCATCCACGAATCACTGCAAAAGAGACAAATGAATGATGAGCATCAAGATCCATATTCAAAATTTGATAACCTCAATTTTTAGTTTAGCAATGTTTTACCAGATTGCAAGTTTATGACTGCAGTCAACTCTCCTGTACTTGCTTCATTAACAGACTCCGCATGGACCTTTGCTTTAATATCAAACATTCTTCGAGCATTTTCACCTCTTACATATGACTGAAGTATCAATGCTCCGTTTTTAATATTCTGGAAGTATTCACGAGACAAGCGACCACGGAGATGCTTTTGTAAGCCAACTATGCCTTGAAGAACTTTTTTTCTCCTATCTTCGAAGACGCCAATCTGTAAAAAATTGAAGTTGAGGCGCATAAGAATTGTATAAGATCAGGAAAAAGCCTCTATATCTCTGCGTAAAGAGTTACTTACTTGACCAGTTCTTAGGTACAGTTTTGTATAACCAACTTGATACATTTCAGGATGAACTTCGTACTGTTTCAAAACAGCGATGGATACGCTCAAAGGATCCTGAGATACCGTTTTGTCTGACAACAAGAAACCATATCTTCCTCCAAACTCTTGATGTGTCAAACGAGTAGGATATCCAGATCTTGATATTCTAACAACCTCCAACACGCCACAACATCTAAGCTGTTGGAGGACAAGATCCTCTTCATAAACTCTGGGAAGCTGCTTGGAATTTGGCTTTATGCATCTAATGAAGTGAGGGCTTGTGTTCTCTAACTTGTTCATCAACTTGAAAAGCTGGCCCTGTAAAGAGATAAGTAACCATGAGGGACGCAACGTGAGTTAAGGAAGATAGCAGCTGAAGAAAGACAAAACTACATTCAAGTCTCTTTACCTTGAACTTCGTCCCAACAGTTTGATTTGTGGAGTCAGATAACATAAGCGGCTTCTGAGATTTGCCACGCATTTTGGTAGAAAACAATTTCAGCAACTGGCAGTCGCATGATGATAAAAGATTGATAAGATCAGCAGGTAGCGGATCCCTGTTCTTTTCCAAAAACCCATTTGTATCGTAGAGAACCTGTAAATGAAAACCTCATAAGTACAATAAAAGCTGTACATATTCAGATTCATATAAAAACATATTCAGTATGCAGAGATTGGTTTTTGAACTAAGGACAAACAACTGACCTCTCCAGCATAATGATTAACTCTGAAGGCTCGACCTCTCTCTCCTTTGAAGCAAGAGTTGGTCTTCAAATGTTGCTTGAGCTTGTTAGCAAAGGTCAAATCAGTTGCTTTGGGAAAATTTGATTCCTCATCTAGTAGAGTTAATAAACCAATGGGTTTCTACACAGGCAAGGCATATGTAAGAGATTACTTTTAAAAAAAATGCAGAAATGTCGCTATAGCATAGAGCAAACTAGTATATATCTCTTTCCTTCTTGAAAAAAAAATGGACGTGGCTGGACATTGATTACCTTTTCAATTAGATCTAAGCACTCCTGATTGTCTACAAATTCGACCTTCGTCCAATCAATTCCATCCTCTTCATATTCCTGAACAGAAAAGACAATATTGAATGGAACAGCAAAGCAGAAAGCAACACACCATCATATCATTTAGACAAAAGTATTCACCTCTTGTTCAAGTTTAAACAAATGCCGGTTGAAGTGTTGCTGCAATCTTTCATTTGCATAGTTTATACAGAATTGTTCGAAGCTATTATTCTGAAACCAAGGAGAAACAGATCATCATCTCAGGATTACAAGAAGAATGACAGTAATAAAACAACTAGAACATATATAGGTACTACTAACCTTAAATGATTCAAACCCATAAATATCAAGGATGCTTATAGATCTCCCTGTAAGTGATTTACCGACTTCCAATGCAATGTTTATTTGCTCAACCAACCAGTCGAAAAGGCTTGCATAAATAAATTTTGCTATTCCATCCCTCATGTTGGTTGCCTGCAGGTAAAACGGCACAGAAACTCATACATCAGCTTTTGATCAATATACATGAATATCAAGACTGATGACTATAAAACATTACCTGTCGCAATGTCAGTTTCTTTGAGATACAATCCGTACCAGCTTGAAGTTTACGGGTAGACAAAACCACCATAAGCTCTTCTGAGTTGCACCCCATTAACATAGCGGCATTGGTGACAGCTGTAAGAAATAGCAGCCAAGTGCTAAGAAAGCATCACTAAGTTACAATTTTTGATGAATTAAAACAGTAGATTCTACCTTCATCTGCGACCACCTCCACATGATTTTCATTGTCAGTAACTCGGAAAGATACATTCCCTAGCCACAACACCGCCGCAAGCAATGCAAACACACGCTCTTGATGCTCTTTTGAGATTTGAACAATGTCAAAAGCTTCCTACAAAAGTAGAGAAATGACAGAGAGAAAAACGATGATAAAACTCGGCATCTTAACCATGGAAACAGAAGCAAGCATGGGAAAGAGAAACAGAAAGATTACCAGTAGCTTGCGAAATTTCTGAGCATCATCAACACGATCGATGATCAAGCAATCACTCTGGTTTAGGTAGGTATACTCACTTGCTGTTTTAAGCTTCAACCTCTCTACAAATAAAACCATTGTAACAATACTTTAGCCAAAACAAAGTAAGCAAATATTTTATGTCTGTCTGTATTTCCACTTCAGCGAGGCATTTATAACATGCTGCCACGTTATTAAGATAACAGTGTTAAATTTTGGAGATTTCAGTTTGTAATGTTACCTTTGAGAACAGGCGAAGCACCTGCACAAAACTCATAAAATATGTGGTAGGATCTTTCGCCATTGCACAGCTGAACCACTCTTGACTGGTCAAAGGATACTACTACCAGTTAGTGACCAATGGCTAAGTAGTGAAAGTCAGATGAAACAAAAAAAAGATTCTCAATGAAACAAAGTTACCTTCTCTAGCAGAACTGTGCGCATTTACCAAAGATTAGTTATGCAAAACATGGAGAAGAAGACAAAAGAAACAAGTGAGCTCCAATACAAACAATATGATAAACAATGTATGCATGCTTAGATTATACTCACAAGTTTCAAGTTTGGCTCCACATATCTTTCCCATTGCACTAAAATGAATTTCTATGAGTTTACCCTGCGCCAGTTAAGATCTAATGTTTAGCTTCTGGTCAAGCTGATGGCTGACACATTAATAATAACTTGACGGAATAAGGAAAAGAAAAAAAGGGATTGAAAAAAAGAACTCACGAATCTGCTAGAGTTAGCATTTCTTGATGTTTTCGCATTCCCAAAAGCTTCGAGTATGCAATTTGTCTTTAGGATTTCATACTCTACTCCACAGCTGCCTCCACCAAGAGCTGCCAAATACTGCATTGCAAATTTGGCAGTCTCGGTTTTCCCAGCTCCACTTTCTCCACTGCAGAACAATAGTAATCAATTTGACGTTGATGTAAATCACATTATCAATACAAAAACATTCAGAAGTATACCAAATTCAGAGGGCAACGAATCGTACCTTATAATTATAGACTGATTCTTCTCTTCTGCATACAGAAAGGTTCAAAATGTAAGTGCCAGATACTCCCTGGAAGACCCATTAGGATTTCTCAAATCATGTAAATATCAAAAACGTGACTATACATGTGTCCCCTCACCTCTCATCATCTCATCATAAGCTGCATCTGCCACAGCATATACATGAGGAGCATCCACAGCCTTCTTCTGGTAAGCTGAGATGAAATCATTTCCGTAAATGTCAACCTTCTTGAACGGATTCACGGCAATCAATACTGGTCCTGCTTTGCTCTGTGAAAAGAAGAACGCTAAGTTAGCTAGGAACTAGACAAAGTCAAAGAATTTGCAGTAAACTCACATAAATCACGTCTTGCGAGTATCTGACACGAAGGTTATAAAGAACAGACGGTTCATTTAAATAGCTCAGCTGTATAAGGTCTTCAACACCTTCCAAAATATCTGGGTTTGCAGGAAAGAGATCTTCAGTAGACACTTCCACAACCTTGGATAGCATCAAAAATCACAAAATTTGGATAGTCAGAACGCAGAAACCTTTTTATTTCATATGAAAACTTCAACAATATTAGAAATAAACTTACATTTGCGGTGGACAACATAACAAGCGACGTATCAGAAGCAGTAGACTGTATCTTCCCCAGCTGCCACTGCCCATTTGCAACCCGACACCAAACTCGTAGTTTCTGAAATAATATACAAACACAGTAACCACAAGTTCCCAAAGAAAAAACAAAGTTCTAGATCTCAGTTTATATTGGTATAAGAAACCCAAACAAAACTATGACACCACTAAATAAGCTATATAGCACAAACATATTCAATCTAGCAAGCCTCTTCATCTCTATATGCTTTCACAAAACACTCCAAGGTCAGACTTTTTTTATCACAAAGTTCAAGATGTCACTCGTCAAGTTATCACTAAAACACCCATTCCTCTGATATGATCTCTCTTGGAGATAATTCAAGTTTGCTAGAAAAGAACAAAGGAGAGAAAGAGTTACCAAGAAACAGAATCATCTATTTACCTTCTTAATGAAATAGTCAACATTATCGTTCCACTCAGGTTTCTGCTCCTCCACGTTCTCCACCGCACTAACCTTAGCAGCAGCCACCTTCACACCTTCCTCCTCCTCCTCTTTCTCTGCAGCGTAGGGAGATTCAGAACTCTGACCAGTCCTCATCTTCTTGCTTCCAAAACTCTTCCTCTGAACTCTTAAATCCTTCACTTTCCTCTTCCCTTCCTCCTTCTTCTCCGGTTCAGCCTGCTTAGAAGCAACACTCCCGTTCTGACTGTGATCATCCATGACACTACAAACACTAAAGTTAGCCGGAAGCGAACGGCGAGCAGAGGGAAGACGAGCCCTGGAGTTAGGGCGAGAAGGAAGCGCCGGAGGGATATCTCTAGGCTGCTGCTGTTGGCACTCATCTTTCTGCCGGAGAGACTCAAGCATCTCCTCAAGCGAGCTTTTCGCCAGTGTGTTCGGCGACGCCGATAACATCATTGCCTTGCCCCCACCAAAAAAATGAATCACCAGGAGACAAAACTCAACAAACCCACCACCAAAAAATCAAAAAGTTTGAGTCTTTTTATCGAGAAGCTTCATAAACCCTAAATTTTACAAACCGGTGCAGTGAACGAGGAACGTCGTTAACCATTCATACTCCCTCGAAACCAGAGAGACCTTCTTGGGAAAACAGAACCTATTACAAAGGACAAAATTTCAGAAACTCAGCGAAGAATCTCTCAAGAAAAATTCAAAATCTCGAGGCTCCACCATTTCTGGTAAGAGATTTTAAAAAGAAGAAAACATGAATTGACTAAACGGGAAATCAACAAAACCTGATCTTTCCAGAAACGAAGAAGAGAAAATGATCTGGAAAATGGGAGAAAATGAATCGTTTCCTGAGAAAATTGTAAACCCTAAGATTCTCTTCTTCTTCTGAGAAAATGATGATTTGTTTCTCTGCAAAGGATGCAACTTTTGCTTTTTTTTTTATTGGAAAGAGCAATGAATAAATCCTCTGTTCTTCTTCGACCAACAAACAAAATTTCAAATTTTTTCGTTATTCAGACAAAAAATGGTCCGAATTTGAATTATATTAATGACTGTTATTAAATAATAAAGTAATATATATTCGTAAGAACGTTGGTCGCGAAAATAACGTTGCTGTCATTTGCATCATACAACGCTCTTTCTGAATCTACCCCTGTGTTTTTAGAAAACTACCTTTAAGGTACTATATCTTTTACATTCAATTTTTTTAATTGAGTAGTTAGTTAATCAGGTATCTCAAAACATTAACTAGGAAGTAAATACCCACTGTAAATTTTATCTGTAGTTGATTATTTAAGATTGATCATCTAATTATTAACCACAAATCAACCTTCTAAGGTGGCTTGTCAAAAAGAAAACAATGTACTATTTTAAAACACTAATCTTATCATTATCTGATTGACCGTAAAATGGTTTCATAGTGGTTTCTTTGTCTACTTAATCTATTAGTTTTCTAACACTAATATCCTGATTTTACTCAAACAAATCATAAACTATGTTGTTTAATATGTGTTTCCAGTCTCCACTTCCTTTATTTAATTTTTGGAAGGTAGTTAATTATTTTATTTCACTTTTGTCCTCCAATATCAAACCCAGTCTATATGCAACATTAAAACCAAAACTAATGGTCCAGTATTATTTAAAACTGGAAATACAAATGTACTTATTCAGTGAACATGAATAGGCGTTACCACGGCGATTGAATATTTGGAATAGATCCACAAATGACAAAAGTCAAAAGTATTTGTTATAGAGCGTGACACGTTGGAGGAAAAGATTAATGGTTGTTAAGGCTTTTTGCTTTATCACGATAATAACCCTCAATTAAGGCGCTCACGTTAGCAAGCAACTCCAACAACCTTTTGACTCTTCTCTCCACCAATTTACCCCCTTTCCCTCGAAGTATGCCCTTATAAATAATTTTATATGTTTTTATAAATAATTTTAAAATTTTGATAAAATAATTTTAAAATTTTGATAAAATAATTTTGGAAATTATAATAAATATTAAATTCTTTTAAAAAATTATAAGTTATTTTTAAAGAATATATTAATTTTATAGGACATTAATAGTTGTCATAACTACACGAATATAACTATTTATGTAAAATACAAAACTATTATAGTGATTTATATAAAAATATTGTTCATTGTATTATGTAATTTATAACTATAAAAAATTAATTAAAAAATATTATTTTTTGTAGTTTCAGCAATTAGTTATCATAAATCATTATTTATGGTATCATTTATATTTATTTAGAAACTGACATTAACTATTTATAGTTTTATTTCTATGTTTAGATATAACTAAAATAAAATAAATTAAAAATTACCGACCAAGCAAATTATAATATTTTTAAAAAAACTACACCAAAAATTGACATGTAAATAAAAATCAATTAAGAAATGAGAATTTTCAAAATACAATTTTCCTTGTATCACTTTTCATTTTTACTTTCATTAAAGAGATATTTTCAAAAATATCACTTTTTAAGGGCTAATTTTTTAAAAAATTAATTAGAATCCTAAATTTTAGATTTCTAAACCCTACCCTCCACCCTACAACACCCCTTAACTCTAAATCCTAAGTCTTAGATTAATTAACCTAAGGGTTATAAGTGTGTTTTTCCTCATAAAAAATAAAAGTAAAAGTGATTAAGCTATTTTTAAAAAATGGTACAAGAAAAGTGGTATTTTTGGCAATTTCCCATTAAAAACTTCCTTTTTAATATATAATTTTGATTTTTATGTTTTTTATAAATAATTTTAAAATAATAAAATGATTTTAGAAGTCATAATAAATCATTTATAATTATTAAAAACCTTTTTAAATGATTTATAAATCATATTTGGACAATATAAGACATTAGTAATTATTATAATACTTTATATATGAATATAATTCTCTATATAAGAATATAAAATTATTTATATTGATTTCTATTAAAAATATTAATTATTTTATATAGTTTATAAATATTAAAAAAAAATCAAACATTATTACTCTATTTATAATTTTTACAATTATTTACCATAAATTAGTGTTTATAATATCATTTAGATTATTTGGTAAGTAGTATTAATTGGCTATAGATTTACCTTATATTTTAATATAATTAAAATAATAAAAAACTAAAAATCATCGACCAATCAAATTATAACAATTTTCTCAAGACTTTATCAATGATTGACACGTAAGCAAAAATCATTTAACAATTAATATATATATGCGGTAATTTATAGTGCCATAACGAATTATATTTGTATATAAGTATATGATAATTATTTAATGTCTTATAAATTTCATATATTCGTATAAATCATTTACAAATTTAAATATATATATATCATAGCTTCCAAAATTATTTTATCATAATTTTAAAATTATTTATAAAAGCATATTAATCATTTATAAGAGAATTTGGAGAATACAGAGAATTTTGCAATAGAAAATGTTATGTATTTAGTTCAAAAATAATTAAAAGTAAAATTTTGAAGTTTTTGAGAATTGTAGTTATTTTCACATTTTCTAAATGTAGAGCTTTGTTAGATCAGAAAATTATCTGATATAGTAGACTTATGATGAAGAAATTAATTTTACTTGCCTTAATTTTTAAGTAGATTATATTAGAAATCTACTAAAATATGATTTTAAATTTTATGTCATATACTTTTCGCATAATTTTATCTTTTATTAAGGTATTTTCTGCTATGGTTTTCATATTTTCTTCCTAAAAATATAAGATTTAGATTTATATATTTTAAATATATATATATATATATATTTTTTACATTCAAACAAAGTGATATATTAATACTTTTTTCTACAAATATTATCTTACGTTTTTACTTTTGAAGTGTAGCTATTTTTAGGTTTTCTAAATGTAGATATTTTGATATATGCGAATCTTCAAATACATTAGACTTCTAATGATGTCTACTTAAAAGTTAAGGCTAGTAGACTTTAACCACGCGTTAGTGGTCCAGTGGCGATACTCAACCTGGGAAGTCATGGGTTCGAGTCCCATTGGGAGAGTGATTATCTTGAGTCCTTCGGGGCAATACGGAGAAGCTCTGCTAGCGCCTGGCCACTGGTGGGATTTACATGGGGTTACTACCAGCCCTCCTGGATGCCTTCGGCGGGCTCCGACCGGCCCCTTAGTGGGTCAGATTGTCGGACGGTCATTAGGTGCTAGTCGGTAGTCCTCGAGGCTTCCGGATACCAGGGTCATCAAAAAAAAAAAATATATAATTTTTATTTTTATTTTATATTTTTTATAATTTTATCTTATTTTTTAGGTTTTTTATGGTTTTTATCTCTCTCTCCCAAAAGTGTAAATTATATAGATTCTAATATTATTTTGTGTTTATAGTCAAATAAAGTTATATATTAAAATTCTATTGTTTTTATTTGCTTTTATTTTAGCTTTAAATTTCAGTTTTTGAAAAAAAATATTCAGATTTTAAGTTATTTTTACCATTTCTAAATGTACATATTTTCAGATCTTCAGATCTGAAAATTATCCAATACAATAGACTTTTAATGAAGTCACCTAAAATATGAATTTAAGTTTTTTTGTCTTATGTTTTTTTTCTCATAGTTTTATCTTATTGTGTAGGTATTCTTTTCTAAAATTTCCATATCGTCTTTACAGAAATGTAAAATTTAGATATCTGATTTTTAAAAGTTAAGGTGAATAGAATTCAAATAATATCTACTAAATCAGAAATTTGAATTTGACTTCAAATGAAGTCTACTAAAATGTGATTTTAGAATTTTTATTTCATGGATTTTTATAGTTTTAATTTAGTAACATTATTTTATCTTCTTTTAAAATTTTATTAGTGCTTCATTAGCATACTTCATTTGAACCATCAAAGAATAATCAAACAGACTTTAGAAATTTTTAAGAAAATTGCTTTATAATAAATTATTGTCCTATAATATTTGTTTATATGATAGTATTAATTTTTGTTAGCTATCAAATTTTACCACTACATATTCTAGTCACCAAAAAAATGAACCCACCATGATTGTAATACATAAATATATTAAACTTACTCAGAAATAAAGACAACTAGATTCTAATCCGCGCGACTGCAAGAGATTATTTATAATAATGATATTACTAAGTCTGGTTCATGTCAAATTATATTTATTGATTTTCTGTTTGGAACCAGTTCGATTGAGGTTTTAGTTCTTGGTTAATAAAATATATTAATAGTTTTGTTGTCTATAAATTGGGCTATGGATTGAGTTTTATTTATTTATTTTTGTTAGACTATTTCTTAAAAACTATATTAAATTTTACATAATCTAATTAGAAATCTTTTAATATCTTTATTTTTTTTAATTTGAAATAAAAATAAATATTTTCAAAAATATTGTAACAAACTCTTTGAAAAATCTTTTCAGAATCTTTTTAAATTTTATTTTCTAAAGTTGATTAACTATAATTCTAATTATTATTAAATAATTTCCAAAAAATGTTTGAAAGGAATATTCATTTCTCTTTCAAATATAAAATAAAAATATTTTAATTAAATTTTGTAAAATAATAAATGACAACCATAAATTTATCAAATAACAAATGAGTTATATTATGATAAATTTTTAAAATTATCATAGTGATATGATTAAATAGTATCATATTAAATAAATATTTAAAATTTCTTACATTGAAAAATGAAAAATATCCGCATAGATGTGTGGGTTAAATTCTAATGTTTGATTAAAATTACAAGATATAACAAATAATGATGATATAGTATGTTAGTCCACGTCTTAGAAATGATGATATAATACGTTAGCCCACATCTGAAAAATATATTTTATGAAAATCAGATATTATGGCAATTATATATTTGTACAGAACTACAGCAATGAAATATTAAGGGTTAATTATATTATAAAAATCATATAGTTGCATAACTATAATTTACCAATCATAAATTCATATTCAAATATTCAAAATCGAAGCAATGTTGTCGTATATTTCTGACGCACCACAATTAAATACAACAACTTTATTAGGCTTTGGCATGTTTTAAATGCTAGAATAAATAAGAAAAAAAAATACAATGAATTGTGGATAATTTAAATGTAAATAAATGGTGAAAGATTTACGAATGTATAGTAATTAGGATTAAACTAATTAATGTTGTTAGCATAAAGATTTCAAAAAAGATTTCTTATCTTATGAATTTAGTTAAATGATTTTTTTATAAAAGAGTGGGTTTGATTTTTAATTTTTACTAACATTTGATCCACGCGTCCGCGCTGGTGTTATTTTTATGAATGTCAAATATTTTAAGTAATTTGTTTGATATAACTGTATATATGACTGGAACTTAATATTCGATATTCGATATTTGTTATCCTATCCGGGATCTCAACCGCTTCGAAAAACGGATATCCGAGGATCCGAATGGAGATTTGGCTAGTTATTTTACGGATTCGGATGATCCGGGTACAGATCTGGATATTCGGATCTACGTACAGATTCGGATATTAAATATTTGAAATTTAATTATAGTTATCTATGTATATTATATATAATTTTATATTAAATAACTAAAATTTTAATTTTATTAAATTTTAATGATTTTTTTAAATAGTAATTTTAAATAGACTAAAACGATGGTTAATAGTTAGTTTTTGATTTATTTATTTTTAAAAAACAAGTTCGGATATCCGCGGGTATTCGGATTTTAGTCCGGATATCCTAATCATGAATATCCAAAAGGATCGAATCCGGATCCTAATAACAATTTTACGGATCCGACGAATGCATATCCAAATCTGGATATCCTAAAATACGCCGAATATTCGATCCGTCCTAGGCCTAACTATGTATATGTATTATATGGTGGTTAAAAATTTTTAATTTAGAGATTATATAAGTTGTTCTTATTAGATATATATCATGCAAATGAATAATACATTGTATTTTTTTATCTATATAATCTAGGGGTGTTCAATCAGGATGTCGGTTCGGTTTTGGGATGTTTTTTTTTGTTTTTCGGTATTTCGGTTTATAAAAATTAGGTACCATATTAATATCATATCTAGTTTGGTTCGGTTAATATATTAGCGGTTTTCGGTTTATTTGGTTTTATACCAAAAACTGTAACTATACTTACTTTTTACAACAAACTTTGGTTTATATAATTAAAAATCAAATTTATAAAATTAGGTACCATATTAATATCATATTTACTTTGGTTTGGTTCGGTTTATATATTAGCGGTTTTCGGTTTATTTGGTTTTATACCAAAAACCGTAACTATACTTACTTTTTACAACAAACTTTGGTTTATATAAATGAAAATCAAATTTATAAAACATAATATATATTCGGTAGTTTAATTTTTAAACCGTAACTATACTTACTTTTTACAACCAACTTTAGTTTATATAATTAAAAATCAAATCTATAAAACATAATATATATTCGGTAATTTAATTTTTAAATAGAATATATTATTTTTTATTTTTACTCTTAAAATAAAAGAAGAAAAATATTCAAATCATAATATTATTAGATAGCTATAATTTAATACAAATATTTACTAATAAAAAATATGTTATATTTAATTTGATGAAAATGAGAATATTTTTATTAACTTACAACAAATAAAATTAATATAATCAATACTTTAATATGAATATAATATTAATAAAATAAATAATGTATATAAAATTAGTTTTATTATAAAAATTGCATATATGTAGAGATGTCAAAATGGGTCAAATGAGTCAACCCAACCCATAACCCAAATGGGTTGATTGTTAATGGGTCATGGGTCAACCCAACCCAATTATTAAATGGGTTGAGTTGACCCATGACCCATTAAATTACATGGGTCAGATGGGTTAATGGTTGACCCATCAACCCAACATCAATTTTAAGTTAATTCTTTATTAAAAAGACATTTTTACAAATATTTTTTTAATAGGCAAAAATCTTGGATTAATTAAAATCTTAAATTTCACATTCTAAAACTTTACCAAACCCTCTAACTCTAAACTTAAGTATTAAATTAAATAACCTAAAGCTATAAGTGTATTTTTTTAAAAGATAATGGTAAAATTGATTAAGATACATATGAAAAGTGGTAGTAAAAATATAATATTTTTGTCAATTTCTCTATTTTAGTACACTTTTATATTATAAAGTTAAAATTATATTATTTTAAATAAAATTAGTTACAACTGTCGTTTTATTGACAATCAAAGATGTAAATAAAAGAGAAAAAAAGTCAATACTTTTGATTTGTCCTTGGTGATCGATATGTTGCCATGCGTAATCAATTAATTTTTTTACTAATCGATTCATTTTCAAAATGGAAAAGCAAAGATAAGCCAATTGAACATATTCTAAGCCCACCCACACCAAAATCATATGCATATTAAACACATTCTAAACCCATTAACTCTGACCCAAATTAGCACAAGACGTTTTTGTAAGGTTGGTTGATTTTTGAAGCAAGTTATCCCATGTTCTTTAACGGTTACAAATAAAGAAAATTCGTATATAGAGTAATAGTTAGTCCATGTTGTAATTTACCATAGGACCCTTGATGAAGGGCAAAAGTTTGTTTGAAAAAGTAGTGGCATTTTAAGTAATATGCCATTGGTAATATAAGAGTAATATAAGGGTAATATAAGGATAATAGATTAGATTTACAGATTTTTAAAAGGTTCAAAATATAATCATATAAATAGAAATCATTTTTGTCTTCAAATTCTAAGTATGAAACTAAAATGTGTATATATATATTTTTCCATCAAAATATGTGTACATTGTTATTAATTAATACTAATGAATAGTTTTAAATTTGTTATAATTAATCAAAGATTAATCGATCAAATTAATAGTCTTTTGGTCAAAAAAAAAATTTATTGATGAATATAGTGAATACAATGTTTAATATGATTAAATGGTCAATTTTTATTGTTAATGGGTCATGGTTGACCCAACCCAATATATCTATTTAACTTGTTAACCCATTAACTTGTTAACTCATTAACTTGTTAACCCAATAACCTGTTAACCCATTAACTTGTTAACCCAATAACCTGTTAACCCATTAACCCATTGGATCAAAAATAAACAGTTCATTTGGGTTAATGGGTCAATTTGGGTTGGGTCAACCCATGGGTCATGACCCATTTTGACATCCCTACATATATGTATACTAATATATTTTAATTAATCAGTTTCTTCTGTTTATTCGGATTGATTGGTTTATATACCAAATCATATTCATATACCATGATTTTTTAAAGTAACATCCATTCGGTTTATTCAGTATTACCAAATCCTAACCATTTTCTCTATTTCGGTTTGGTTCGTTTTAGTTCGCTCGGTTGTACTAGATTGAACACCTCTAATTAACCATTTATAATAAATATTAGTATGTATTTTACTAAAGGTAAGTATTACTTGGAAACTTGATTTTATAAGATATATGTTTTTGAAATTTAATTCAATTTCTCGGTTTAATAATTTAAAGATAGTTTTGATACAGTGATATGGACTCTGGTGAAAAGAAATGATAAAACTCATTTTATGGCTACAAAGATACCAAATATAATTATTGGTTCAAACAAATTATTAATTGGCTTGTCATGAGCATATGTCCGTGTAATGGATGATTTAATTTGTGTTTGGGTGTAGGGATAATATCAGTGGCAGAGAAATTTAATTTTTGTGAAAATTTAAGGGATATTTCCTATTTTTACTCATGTTTTAATAGTTTAGATATGATTTTTGAGTATATTGAGAATATTCTTTAGTTAGGATTCAGAAAGTTTGATTTCGTTTTTGTTTCTTATTTGATTTAGTAGTTACTTTTTGGTTCTAGGATTTAGCAAGTTGTTGATATATTTAATATAGTTTAATAGAGTAGATATTAGGAATGATGAAAATGTTATTTGATTTCATTTTTATCATTAAATCTTTTGTAAAATATAACTAACCAACATTATCACATGTTTTACTGTTTGTTGCCAAACCGGCTAAATTAAGATAGACATGTAATGAACCGTTGTAAAACTATCAATCAGTTTCTTCATCTCATGTGAATAATGAAGACCCTGATACATGGAATAATGAGAAATGTTTAAGATAAACTATGAACATTAGATAATTCAGTGAGAGGAATAAGATGGTTGAGACAGGGACTCACGTTCCAACACCTAACATCACAAGATTGGGATGATTAAATGTGATAGGTTATTCATGAAACGTAAACTATGAACTATGCTTACCCAGTGGTCTGTTGATCCAACGTGATAAGGTAAGCCAGATAGAAGTTAATAGCATGAGTAAGATGATTCTTTTTGTATGTCAAGGATGATCCACCATAGATGTTATACATGTTTGTTAGGAAATACGGGTCAAATTTCTTTGCGGAAAATCAGAATTTTCGGGAGCGGGAAGAGACACACAAAATTGTTAACGGAGTTCGGCCAATCGTGCCTACGTCTCCGGGACCTGCTACCGATCCTTTTTATTATCACCGGGAAATTTTACAAGGACTCTCAACACACCCCGATTCCAAATACACTCAAGAAATTAATAATAATTTCTTAAAGAAAAAACCTTCTTTTTTTTTTCTCACGTTCTCTCTCCCTTTCTTTTCTTCTTTCTTCTGTGTTTTTCTTGTTTGGGATTTTTGGGATGCCTTCTCTTCACCTTCACCTTGGGTATTTATAGGAGAAGTTTGAGGTGTGAAAGCCACAATTGTTGACAAGAAAATTGTGCTCCTTTTGTTGATTACGGCCACCGTCCACGCCGTCTGCACCTTCATCACCGGCCATCATGAAAAACACGTGCTGTAACTAACAATCTCCCACTTGAAGACTGATTTCAATCTGTCTTCACACCTTGATCAATGTAGCAGGTCTTCTCAGCTTGTTACTCCAACAAGCCAACTGAGGTTTCACACAACCTCAGCTTCTCACACGACACGACCTTCGTTAGCATGTCTGCCGGATTCTTACTTCCTGAGATCTTCTCAAGCACCAACATTTCATCTTCTAACGCTGATCTGATGAAATGATACCGACGATGTATGTGCTTCGTCCGAGCATGGTAAACCGGATTCTTTGCCAAATCGATGGCACTCTTACTATCACAGTACAACACACTTTTCCCTTGGTCATGGTCCAACTCTTGTAAAAAAGACTGTAACCACATCATCTCTTTTGTTGCCTCCGTAACCGCAACATACTCAGCTTCACAGCTTGATAGAGATACAATTTTCTGCAACTTTGAAACCCAACAAATTGCAGTACCGCCAAAAGTGTATACATATCCAGTTGTGCTCTTTGTGCTGTCAATGTCGCCTCCGTTGTCAGCATCAACATATCCTTGCAATCCCGTTTCAGACTTTGTGAAACATAGCGACAAACTTGGATTCCCTTTCAGATATCTGAAAATCCACTTAACAGCTTCCCAGTGTTCCTTTCCTGGATTGCTCATAAACATGCTAACCACTCCCACTGCATGTGCAATGTCTGGCCTTGTACATATCATCGCGTACATCAGGCTGCCTATAGCAGAAGCATATGGAACTTTATCCATATATGCCATCTCGTCTTCCGTCTTTGGAGATTGATCTCTGGATAACCGAAAATGACTTGCCAGCGGAGTATTGACTGGCTTTGCGTCATCCATGTTAAACCTCTTGAGGACTTTCTTCACATACTCCTCTTGGGATAGCTTAAGACTCTCCTTGCGTCTACTGATTCTCATCCCTAGAATCTGCCTTGGTTCTCCAAGGTCTTTCATCGCAAGCTCTTCCGAGAGTTTCGTCTTCAAGCTATTAATCTCATGCAAGTCCGCTCCCACGATCGACTCATCCACTTGCATAGCCTCTTCATAACATTCAGGCTCTCCTCTGTCTGTGAGCAGAATGTAGTTGAGCGATGGAGAAAATCTTACAGGCTTTCTGATGATTCTACTTGACCGTCGTAACTCCGTGATAGGTGTATATGGGACCACTTCAGAATCATCACTCTCTTCAGCCTCACCACTCTCGTCTTGAGAGATTTCTTCTTCTGCTGTTGGGGTATCCTGTGGCAACCCTGGTGTCAGGATATCATCTAAGTCAACAGCTCCAGGCTCTTTCCTCTCCGAGCCTTCTCTTAGCTTATCCTTGTACAACGCTTCTTCGTTGAACACAACATTCTTGCTGCGGATGATCTTCTGATTTTCATCATCCCAAAACCGGTAACCAAACTCCGTGTCACCATAACCGATGAAGTAACACTTCTTAGACTTCGAGTCAAGTTTACTTCTTGCAACATCGTCAATGTGAACATAAGCTAAGCAACCAAATACCTTTAGATAAGAAAGGTTTACTTTCTTTCCACTCCAAGCTTCTTCAGGGATCTTAAATCCCAATGGCACAGACGGTCCTCTATTTATTAAAAAAGCTGCAGTACTGATTGCATCTGCCCAAAACGTCTTAGGCAATCCACAGTGCAATCTCATGCTCCTTGCACGCTCATTCAAGGTCCGGTTCATCCTTTCCGCTATTCCATTCTGTTGAGGCGTTCCTGGAATAGTCTTCTCCATCTTGATCCCACCATCAGCGCAATATCTCTTGAACTCCTTGCTGATATACTCTCCACTATTATCAGACCTTAAACACTTCAACTTGAGATTCGTCTCAATCTCAACCATGGCTTTCCATCTCTTGAAAAACGAGAACACTTCATATTTGTTCTTCATGAAGTAAACCCACACCTTTCTTGTGGAGTCATCAATAAAAGTCACATAGTAGTACGAACCTTCCAGCGATGCAACAGGAGCGGGTCCCCACACGTCAGTGTGCACCAGCTCTAACTTCTCAGATTTTGGCTCTCTTCCTCCTTTAGAGAAACTAACTCGTTTCTGTTTCCCAAAGATGCAGCTTTCACACATCTGAAGATCCACCGTCTTCAGATCCGGAAGAGCGCCATTTTTCACCATGAGTTTCATCCCTTTCTCACTCATGTGCCCCAACCTACAATGCCACAACTTTGTTTGTTTGGCATCCTCGACAACAGCAACAGTGTCTTGATAGCTCGTCGTCATATAGAGAGTGCCTCTTTTATGACCTCTAGCAACCACCCATGGAACCTTTCTTGACTCTCCAGGCTCCACCACCAAAGTTGACATCGTGCCCCGTGTCATCAAGTTGACCTACCGAGATTAGATTTCTCATCAACTTTGGCACATGTCTGACCTTCGTAATCTTCCACACCCGTCCATCTGACATCTTCAAATTGATATCTCCAATACCAACTATGTCCAAAGGTAATCCATCAGCGAGATATACCTTTCCGTAATTTCCAGCAACATAATTCTCCATAATGTTGTGGTGCGCTGTGGTGTGAAATGACGCTCCTGAGTCAAGCACCCATGAATCTATTGGGCTATCGACATAGGAGATTGACGCTTTGGTGTTATTTCCAGCTGCATCACGAGCTTCACTTTTCCTCGGGGAATCAACAGACACTACCAATGCATCAGCGATTTCACGTGTCACTGCATTGGCTCCGCCTCTAGTGTTGTCTTCCTTCTTCGGTGGTGCCCGGCAATTCTTCTTAATATGGCCTGTCTTTCCACAATTCCAGCACTCTCCAGGCTGTCTGAATTTGGACTGACCCCGTCCACTCCTTGACTTTGATCTGCCATTACTCCGGTTATTTCTATATGGGTTTCTCCCTCTGTTTTCCACGTTGAAAGCAGAGCTCGTTGATGCTTCCCCAGAGTCTATCCTTCGAACTTCCTCGGCAAGGATACGATCTCTAACATCATTGAATTTGAGCTTTTGAGTACCCACAGAATTACTAACCGCCGCCCTCATTGGCTCCCAACTGTTTGGCAGAGATGCCAACAGGATCAATGCGCGCACTTCATCATCAAACTCGATTTCAACGGATGACAGTTGGTTGACAATCGTGTTGAACTCGTTCACATGTGCGGCAACCAGGCCACCTTCTTCCATCTTCAAATGAAAGAGCTTCTTCATGAGAAACACCTTATTATTTGCTGAAGGTTTCTCATACATATCAGAGAGAACTTTCATGAGCCCTTCAGTGGTCTTCTCCTTCGCAACGTTGTGAGCAACGTTCTTCGACAGTGTTAGCCTTATAACACCCAGAACTTGTCTGTCAAGGAGCTCCCACTCAGCCTGATCCATCTTCTCAGGCTTCTTGCTCAGTGGTTGATGAAGCTTCCGTCCGTACAGATAATCTTCAATTTGCATTCTCCAAAATGCATAGTCTGTACCATCAAATTTCCCGATACCGTGTGCTGAACCGTCTTCGCCTCCCATCGTTTCTGAAACCACCGTGTTTAAAACACCTCCGTCGATGAACCGATGTTACCGACAAATTTTTGACCGATCACCGTAACTCAAGCTCTGATACCAGTTGTTAGGAAATACGGGTCAAATTTCCTTGCTGAAAATCAGAATTTTCGGGAGCGGGAAGAGACACACAAAATTGTTAACGGAGTTCGGCCAATCGTGCCTACGTCTCCGGGACCTGCTACCGATCCTTTTTATTATCACCGGGAAATTTTACAAGGACTCTCAACACACCCCGATCCCAAATACACTCAAGAAATTAATAATAATTTCTTAAAGAAAAAAACCTTCTTTTTTTTTTCTCCCGTTCTCTCTCCCTTTCTTTTCTTCTTTCTTCTGTGTTTTTCTTGTTTGGGATTTTTGGGATGCCTTCTCTTCACCTTCACCTTGGGTATTTATAGGAGAAGTTTGAGGTGTGAAAGCCACAATTGTTGACAAGAAAATTGTGCTCCTTTTGTTGATTACGGCCACCGTCCACGCCGTCTGCACCTTCATCACCGGCCATCATGAAAAACACGTGATGTAACTAACAATGTTAGCTTATATGCAGGTTTTATTTGGTTGATGGAGAACGTAAATAAACGTTTTAGATGGTAGATATGATAGAAGATTGTTTTAGTATGATGTATAAACCGAGAAATATGAATTGATATGCAGGTTTATTAAAAGTTTTTATGTTATTGTATAATTTATAGATTTAGTTGAGTAGATGATATTAATGAAATTATAAAAATAAGTATGTCTATATATTTAGTCACAACATTGTTCAATAAGTTCAAAAAAATATGCCAAGGTAATTTTCAAATATGACTTTAAATTAAAAGATTAGATAACTAACACACATGTGAGAATAAGAAAATCTACAAATATTTCTCAAGATTTCTCAAGAGTAAACTAATCACAAAAAAATTCCAGAAAAAAGAAAACTTCAAACAAAATTTTACACAATATTTCACCACATATTCTCCATACACAATATGTAGTTGAACCATTCTCCGCAAAAAAAGTATTATGTAAGTTACCTTTTGCATTTACATAATTGGTAAATTATTTTTATTTAAAAATGAGATTTTACAAGAGTATATTTCACTAGAAATTTGCAAAAAAAAAAAAATTAATTTACCAGAATTTACCAGAAAAGTAACTTTCGAGAGCATAGTTCATTAGCAATCGACTTATTTAAAAAAGATATCAATGTTGCAGTTGAACAAACTTGTTTTTTAGGAGTAAACTTCTGAAAAAGGCTCAACTGTGTAGACCTCATTCGAAGTTTATTCTCAAACCAGATAAATTATCTTTGTGTTTGACCTAAATCTTGATCAATTAAAAGTATACATTTTTAGCGTAGTAAACATTACCATAGGTCTACATTTAATTAATTTTTGGTGTTTTTTAACATTTTAGTTAAACATCAAACTCATATATTTTTATAAATTAAACTTAAAATCAACATCCTATTTCTCCAAGAAAATTATCATATAACATCAGATATCCTCCACCGAACTATGACCTCGTACTAGACCTTCCTGAATCGAAAGTTACAAACTTATTTTGCTTCGACTTGATAGTTAGAAACTTAATAACTCATATACTATGATTTTTGTTGGTTTACTGTTAATGATATAGTTTAAACCAATTAAACAATGCACTAATCCAATTTTTATCCCAAAAAAAAGAAATGTTCACACACTATTCAAACTCCAAACTATCATTATCATAAAAGAAACTTTATAAGTTTGGGAATTTTTCATATTTACCGCATTATTGGTACTATTATTCATATTTACCTTTGAGAAATTGTTAATAATACCACTTTCCTTACCACTTTTCAATTTTACCTTAATCACTTTTATCCTTATTTTTAAGAGAAAAAAAACACTTATAACCATTGGGTTAATTAATCTAAGACTTAGGGTTTAGATTTGAGGGTGGGGGTAGGGTTTAGGAATGTAAAATTTAGGATTCTAATTAATTTTTTTAAAAAAAACTGCCTTTTAAAAAATGGTATTTATGAAAATGTCTTTTTAATGAAGGTAAAAATGAAAAGATGTATAACAAAAGTGGTAAATTTGAAATTCTCCCTTTACCTTTAGTAAAAGAGACATTTTCACAAATACCTTATTTTAAAGAGGTAAAAGACTTTAGATTAATTAAAATCATAAATTTCACATTCCAAAATCCAACTCACCCCTCAACTCTAAACTTTAATTCTTAAATTAATTGACCCTAGGGTTATAAGTGTATTTTTTCCTCTTATAAAATGAGGCTAAACGTGATTAAGGTAAACGTGAAAAGTGGTAATAGAAATATGGTATTTTTGATAATTTCCCTTAAAATTTTCATATTTTGAGAGATTTTGAAGACCTTTTTTGATAAAATTAATTTTTTGTTTGGTTTTAAAATTATTTGGTAAAAAATAAACCAATTAAACCATTTTCTATGTGTAATTAATTTCTATACAATTAATTTGGAGAGAGTAGATTTAGAATCATCGATTCGGGAGAAATAAATTAATAACTTATAATTTGGGAAGAAATGACACGAGAGGTGATAGTTCAATCGGTATATAATGATATATGATAGTTTTTATAGGGAAATAACACGTTTATCCATAATCTTAAAGTGAAGTTTACTAATAAAAAGTCAAAGGTTTGTTAAAAGCATAAGGATAATCTTCATGTTTACCACATTACTGATACCATTATTTATTTTTACTTTCACTAAAAAGATATTTTTACTAATACATTTTTCTTTAAAAGACAAAATATCTTATAATAATTAAAATCTTAATTTTCACATTCTAAAACCCTACCACTTTCCTCAACTTTAAACCTTAAGTATTAAATTAAACCAGAGGGTTATAAATGTTATTTTTCCCCTTATAAAATAAGGGTAAAAGTGATTAAGTTAAACATGAAAAATGTTAGTATGAATGTGGTATTTTTGATAATTTTCTAATGCAAAACTAATCTCTTGCACTAGATGCAAATCTGAGATAAAATCTACTCTAAGACATCAAAGATCCGGTCAAATGAAAAACTTAACCTCCTATAAATGGATTTCTTTGTGAGTATACTAGAAAATTTTAAAAGGTATATTCACAGAATTCATGAACAGTATGTGGTGCAAAAATAGAGATTTGGTCAGTTGCAAAACAACTTATGTGTTAATTAGCAGACTACTGAGTAAGTCTACGGCTAAGAGTAAACATATAGAGAAATATGTTGTCGGGACATAGATCTGAATAGTGATGAAAATCAAGTGATGATATTATTGTAAATAAGTAAAAATGTTTAGGTGCTTATAATTTAATGTAATTTTTGAAATTAAACAAAATTAAATAGTAAGGGTATTTCGTAAATATTTTAAAAAGTTAACGATCGTATTGAAAGAAAATGAAAAAAATATATCGGACAAAAAGATAGATTTGTATTTAACTTTCAATTTTAGGTCTATTTAACAAAAAAATCTATTAGAGGATGAGAAATTGTCAAAAATATCACTTTCCTTGTACCGCGTTTCAAAAATACCTTAATCACTTTTATCCTTGTTTTTTAAGAAAAAAAACACACTTATAACCATTGGGTTAATTAATCTAAGATTTAGGGTTTAGACTTAAGGGGTAGTATAGGGTGGTGGTAGGATTTAGGAATGTAAAATTTAGGATTCTAATTAATTTTAAAAAAAATTACCACTTAAAAAAGTGATATTTTGAAAATATTTCTTTAGTGAAGGTAAAAATAAAAAATAGTATAAGAAAAGTGGTATTTTTGAAAATTTCCCATAAAAGATGATAGGTGTTAGTGAACCTGTTTGAAAATGCCAAATGTACTCGTATATTATGTAATCATAAAATTCAAATTTTAATTTTAATTTATGATATAAATCTTAGTTTTAAAATATTATTTTCTAAATAGTTATTTTTGCAGCTGTATATAACTGCTTACAACTACAAAGTCCAAACGTTCCAGAAAACAATCTTTTAATTTCTTAATTTTAAAATGGTACAAAGCGATGGAAAACATCTTCTAATCGTTTTTAAACGGTGACAATCAAAATTATAAACAGTGAGTTTGTAAATAGTGGCAGTAAAATCAATCAACCTCTAAATATGCGTGTTAGTGATATTAGTATAAATGATTAAGGTACAGTTCTTGGTCACTATTCACAAATTCATAATCAGTCATTTAAAATATATAAAAATATATAGCTACATGTCGAAAATGATACAACTTTGTCCAGAACCTAATGGTAAGACGACGGGATTGGGCGAACAATACATTTCAGGTTCTATACCCTATCGCGAAAACTGATACAATGTTTTCAGTATTTTTTATATATATATGAAAATAATCTAGGGAAAATTTCAAACTACTTTTGTTGTATCATTTTTTTTTATTTTTACCTATCATCAAAAAAAATATTTTCATAAATACTATTTTTTAAGAGGTAATTTTTTTTAAATTAATAAAAATCCTAAATTTTACTTTCCTAAACCCTACCCTACTCCTACCCATTACTCTAAACCATACGTTTTAGATTAATTAACTCAAAGTTATAAATGTATTTTTTCTCTTAAAAAGTAAATGTAAAAGTGATTAAGGTAAAAATGAAAAGTAATACAAAGAAATTAGTACTTTTAAAAACCCAATAATCTATTTGTGAGTTGTACCATTTTTTGAAAATTAGACCGAACTTTTCTATAGACATAAAATACTCCTGATTAATTAATAAACAACTGATATAACCCTAAAACTAGTACAAATATTTATGAGAAATTAATAAAATATCACATTTATATTATCACTTTTGCATATTTATTTGAGAAATTGTCAAAAATATCAATTTCCTTATATCGCTTTTCATTTTTACCTTAATCGCTTTTACACTTATTTGAAAAAAACACACTTATAACATTGGATTAATTAATCTAAGAATTAGGGTTTAGAGTTGAGGAGTGGAGGTAGGGTTTAGGAATGTAAAATTTAGGATCCTAACTATTTTTTTAAAAAAAATTACCTATTAAGAAATTGTATTTATGAAAGTGTCTCTTTATTGAAGGTAAAAATGAAAAGTGGTATAACGAAAATGGTAAACTTGAAAGTCTGGAAAATTGTCAAAAATACCACTTTCCTTGACCATTTTTCAAAAATACCGTAATCACTTTTACTCTTATTTTTAAGAGGGAAAAACACACTTATAATAATTGGGTTAATTAATCTAAGACTTAGGATTTAGAGTTAAAGGGTGGTGTAGGGTGGAGGTAGGGTTTAGGAATTTAAAGTTTATGATTCTAATTAATTTTAAAAAAAATTGACCCTTAAAAAATGGTATTTTTGAAAATCTCTATTTAATGAATGTAAAAGTGAAAAGTGGTACAAAAAAGTGATATTTTTGAAAATTTACCTCAAATTCTCCCTATTTACTTTAATTATCTTCATTCTCATTTTTAAGAACAAAAATAATTTATTCATAAAGTTAATTAATCTAACATTTAGGGTTTAGAGCTGATGAGTCAGATAAAGTTTTGGAATGTCAAATTTAAAATTCTAATAAATTTAAGAGTTATTTGTCTCTTAATAAATATTTTTAATAAAAATAAAAATAAATAATAATATTAATAATATAGTAAATATAAAAATTCCCTAATATTTATAGTAAATTATATTAAACAACTGTTTATATAATGTTTTTTTGTTTCGGCGACCGAGTGGAGACCGTCTAGCTCTCAAATACAAACCCACACATAAATACTTCTATGCGACGGATGCACAAATTCTATAATTGAGTTTTATAGATAAATTATTCTAATATTAAATAAACAAGTGTAAACGTGGCTTCCGCTAATTTAGTAATGAAAGAGCACTTAGCTGAAAAGCGTAAGAGCGAGTCAATAATCCGTCTGAGGAAATAAGGTGTGGCATTGGTGCTTTAAAGCTAGAACAATAATGATAAACTAGATCTGGATCCGTTCACCAAGCGGTTATTAATTTAAATCTTGTTTTGTGATATAGTTATATGTTTTTATATGATGATATATTATATATAAAAATATACTTATCTTGACTAATTAGAAATAAATATAAAGTCAACAAAAGTAATATGGTTATTCATTTCTAACCGTCAATTGTATAATAAAATTTATATCCCGGTAAAAATAATGTTATTTGTTTACATATGAGTTTTTGTCAATTAATAAAAGAATTAGTTGAGATATTTAACAAAAGTATAATATTATTTCTATATTATTCATATATCTTATTAAAAACTTAACACATGAAATCTATAATATAAATTTTTACTTATGTATTTATATTTTGTTTAATGATATTTTTAAACATATAGGTTATTTGAATACTTTTAGGTTCATATGAATCTACCCGGACCCGGAAGGATCAACTCAAACCCCGTTTAGAAATTTATAATATCTACATGTAGTTTAGTTTTAGAACAACAAAAATCGATATCAAAAAAACCGATTTCTATTTGGATGGATACTTGGATGAATGTGAATAAATAAAAACTATTTATTAACCGGTTGGAATCTTTGTCACGAATGAAATAATTTTATTCAAATATATGAAATTATTATGATTAACACGTAAAATAAGTGATGTTAATTATTATAATAAATATAATTAATGAAGTCATTAGAAAGGAAAAAAAGGAAGATGTAATAAAACATTTTAAAATTTGGATAAAACAACATTCTTAATTAGTAGCTTCATTAAAATATCAATTGCTTTATTTATTATAGTGTAATAAATCGATTAAGTTAATTTGGATAAGACAATATTCTTTAATTGTAGCTTCATTAAAACATCAATAGGTTCATTAATTACTGTTGTAATACTAAATTTTAGCATTCTCAAATTTGTTCTTCTATTTTGATAATATAGATTAATGTTTAAGACAATTACTTTTTCATTATATGGTCACCTATTTATTTGACCGTACTACGAATTGTTTTTCTTAGCACTAACCTCTAACGAGGAGTTCTCAACCGGAATTCTCAACACACACACACACATATATATATATATATATATATATATATAAATTATAAATATTTTAAGTGTTACCAAAAAAAAAAATATATAATTATAAATATTTTAAAATTACGGAAAACTACTTTATTTTGAAAACTTCTCATTGAAGTTGTTCTAGTGATGCTAGGTGTAAACCAGACAATAAATATAGAGTAAGCATCCACAAGAAACTTGACTGAAAAACAAAGACATAGCAGATCGAACAAATCAACCATAATATAGCTGACAACTAACAAGAAAATCTCACAATTGTTTTTAGAAAGCTGAAATTTGAGCTGCCAAGAATTGGAATCATGAGTTCATTATCTTCTAGGAGCATAGTTAACAAATTGTAGGTTTTCAGTCATAAAATCTCAGAAGAAGAAAAATAGTTCAAAGAAAGCTTTTCCTGGCAGTGAAAGTTTATTCTTGATGATAAATCAGTGGGTAATGTCGAAAATGAATGATCAATACCAATAATTTGCGCAGTTAAAGTTGCAATACTCTATACAAAACCTCAAAATCAGAATATCATATTTTAAAAATAATCGCAAAGGAAATTAAGAAATTCGAAAATGTATATTATAGCAACTATATAATGCATTATTTATTATTTATAAAACAACTATTTTAGGGGAAAATCCTTTTTGGAAAAAGAAAATAAAATAGAGTGCAGTTTTGTAGCCATAGAATTCATGAATTTGTATAGCTTTGAGTTGTTAAAATTTTTTTCTAAAAATAAAAGAAAATTGTCAAAAATACCATAGGCCTATTATCGCTTTTCATGTTTACTTTAATCAATTTTATCCTTATTTTTCAAGAGAGAAAATACACTTATAACCATATATTTAATTAATTTAAAATTTAAGGTTTAGAGTTGAAGAATATGGTAGAGTCTTTTACCTCTTAAAAAGAAAATATTTGTAAAAATGTTTCTTTAATGAAAATAATGATATCAATAATGTGGTAACAAAGAAAATTTCCCAAAATTTTTTTACCAAATGATTAGATTGTATGAGAAAATGTTGTAGAGTTGTAGTTTTGTAGAGAGATGACAGGAAATAACCTATAATATAAAATTTTGGGCTCGCACGATATTGACAACACCAGAAAGATCACACCATTGCAAATACGATTGAGATGTTAATCAGCTATGAGTAACCCTATCGTTTTCAGTACTAGCTAGCATTGATCAAGTTTCATTACATGTGCCCTTTATTTGAGGTTCAGGTAAGAATCCAACTACAAAAACTGAGTCACCTAAGTACGATCGTTTTACTTTTCTTTTCAACCGAGAATTTCAAGTCAATATCTTTGCTACCTCTACGTAGTCTCTATTTCAATTTCATTTTATAGGAAGTTAGTAACCAAAGGTAAGAGACGTCTAGAAAAAGCATAAGCTAAATTCACGTATGTACTGGATGGTAATTACATGTTGTATACTTAGTTAAACCCAAAAAGCTACTAGTACTAGCTAGACTAAGATAATCTGATCATCTAAAAACTTTTCTAGTGCGGGTAATCACTAATCGGTACATGCACCTATAAGCACTTTGATAAGTTTTTTCTTTTCTTCATATAATAAACACAACACATGTTAAACAAAAAGGTCGGCTGAAGTAGACTACTTTTGATATTTGCGGCCCAACCTTTAAAAAAAAAAGAGACAATGATGATTGATGAGGTTCGTTTAAGGTACATGATTAATAATTTTACATAACGCTCGTGATCTTCAATGTGGCGTGTACTTATATCTACATATATACTTTATGAGGTTTTTATGTCGAGACACATTAAATATCATCATGAATTCGTGATAATTCCGCGATATGCATGTATTTTTAAAATTAATAAAAACTTACGAGAATTTTTTAAGGTACAAACATTTTCTTACCAATTTCTAAGGTACAAGGATTTTCTTGTGCGCATCTTTCTATAGGTGCCCCGCGACTCTATATTTGTAGCAAGAGAAGTCAAGACTTTCAAAAACTTTAACCCCAAAAAAATCTAATTACAATAAACATTCTATAAATTAATATTCAGTAATTAATAAATATTATAAATTAATAATATTTTTGTTACAAGTTAAATCGATTTAAAAGAAATAGATAAATAATAAAATAATATTTTTAGAAACTTTTATGTAATGATATGATCCCATTAAAATTATAAATTAATAATTTATATGTATATATATATTATATAATTATAAATCAACCATTGTATTGTTTGTTTTACATTTACAATAAATTATCTATAGATTTCTTAACACTTATTATATTTTAATTAGAATTAGCGAAACTATATCTAAAATCACATCTAAATTTTATAAGAAATATTTTATATACACAAATAGTTTAAGAAAACTAATATAAATGTCGAATTTCAAAAATTAATTAATCTACATGCACCAAGATCATTTTTTATATAAAAATTATATATTTTTAATAGAAAAATCTAAAGAAAAAAGTTTTGTACTCTATAAATTAATAAAACACCAAAGTTCCAGTATTATTAATTTATAGAATTTTTACTGTATTAATTTTTGTTTATCAACTCGTTTACCGCTTTAAATTTATAAAATCTTACTTAACTTGGGGGTTCGTTATCCTTAAGGGCAGAAATAAATAAAACATAACTAAAACAGTACAATCTGTTTTAATTTTTCAATGTTGTAAGATTTTATGTTAACTATAGATAGACTATACTTATATTTACTTTCCTTAAATTATAGACATGCGACACGATGAGTTAAATGCTTAGCATCATTGATCATGATGGAGAGAGAGATAGGGAGGAGTGAGAGTAGTATCATACAATTTATTGAACTTTCTGACATATCCACAAGGGAATGTCCACATTTACACTCATGTCTCTTCATGTCTAGCCCGATCCTTTTGTCCTAAAGTCACTGACATGCTTCTTTTTTTCTTTGTTTTGTTGTTCTTGTTCTGCTCTTGTTCGAAGTATGAGAGATACTTAACTCGCCTAACTTTTAACTTTATTTAATTGCAACGGAATTCTAGTGGATTAAGCTTTTTAATCATTGCGAACTTGTGGTGGTTGTAGCCGTACGGCGTCTTGTGTATAGTCGACAACTCGATATATGTGATCTGTGTTAGTGGTGTAGAAACATTGATCGGATTATGTGGGATGGCAAATACTTACTTCTCTGAAGAGTTAGGTTCGAATGAGTGACTGATGATAGATTATGGGAAAAGCAAATCGGAAATTGTGTTTATATCAGAAGTAAATCATTTACAAAAAGAGATTATAAATGCTAATCGAGTTCAATACTCTGAAGCGAATTCGATTATCAAATCAGGTTCACTATACAATGAGTATTGAGGTTGCTAGTTTTATCTCTCTAAAATCTCTTTCTAAGACCATGATTATCCATAGTTTTTTTAGAGTGAGTTTTTTAAGGACAGTTAAAAAACTGTTTTTTTAGTTTTCTTAAGAAAATTAAAAAAATTGTTTTTTAAAACCTTTAAATAAGAAACAGTTTCTTAATTTTCTTTAAACAAAATTAAGAAACGGTTTCTTAACTTTTCATAAAAACCATACCTTAAGAAATCATGGATAATCGTGCCCTCAAAGTTCTAGCTAGAAAAAACGATCCTTGGTCCATCGACGAAGACTTTTTTCTATAGTCCAAGATGCTTTGAACACTACCATGATAGCTAAGGCCATCATTGGGTTTCTAGTTTTTTTTTGTCTAATTTAAAAAAAAATGAATCAATCACGGACCGCCATGTGTCAGTAGAGCCCGCAAACAATGCAAGAAACTCTTAAGAATCGGTTCTTAATTTATAGTTTTTGTAACCAACTCTTATATTGTTCATGTGACCCACACAATAAAAATTTCCTAAAAAATCCGTTAAGAAACCCATTAAAAATCTACTAAGAAACCCGCTAAAAAACCAGATAATCATGGTCTAATATCCTTAGTGCTAATATTATATATTCGGTCTTCAGCTGATGAGGTCATAGATTTGCTGCGACGCAAATATGTTTCACTTCGTCCCAAGAAGCATTTAATGCTCTTTAGACTGGATTTATCTGTACGCCAAGGCAGTAAACGACCGAAAATGTCAGAAATTGATATCAGATACTAACTTATCAGTGATGAATAATTCAAGAAAAATCATATTATAAATGAAAGCTCATGAGATTACTCGTTCATGACGCATCATCATGCTCATTTCAGAAAATTTGGTGTCCATCGTACGGTATTATCACATTCACATGCTACAGTGAGCTGAGCTATTATTATCTTCTGAACGTTCTAGTGTGGATATCAAAATATCTCATAACTACTTGACTTCTTTAGATCGAAACGACGTTGCTGTAATTGTTACTTAAGCGAGAAACACCATACTTGTTCAGTTTGGTCGTTCAACGCTTAATATCATTCTAGCATATTGGATAAGACACTCTCCACAACCCATCCATCCATGCCATGTCCTAAACATGTCCCACGAACTCGATGTCGACGCACAACTCTTTTATTCTCTAATACTTGCATGATGTTGCTAGAAAGTATAAACCTAAAGTGGGCCAAAGTCTCTTTTGTAAATTTGGTTTTGTTGGAAAGTTGGTCAAATAAGCTAAATAGAAAATGACAATTGAGTTTATATGCTTTAAAACTTACTTACTAGGCCACTCATTGCAGGATGTGATAATTTCTTTTTGTCACAGCAATAATAAAGTAGAGAAATAAAATACAAAAAGGTGAACCATGTTAAAAGGAAAACATCTATGCCTTCAAGTTGTTGAGTTGTTTCAATAGGCTTTTAAACATAATTTTAGGGCCCTTGAAAGATCGTCCAACACTCGATTAATATGAAATCACTCGATAGGGAGTAGGTAGGGGCTTTAAGTTAATATTGGTAGAGGCCTAAAGGCTCAAAGATTCAGCCAGTAGCAGTAAAGTACAAAGTTTGAAACTAAGCCTTGGTATTTGGTATCGGTTCGGTTTGGTATTTCGGATATCAGATAATTCAGTTAGGGAGCTAGAAGATCCATTTACTATTTTGGCATATTTTCGGTTCGAGTTCGGTTTGTATAATTTCGGGTTCGATCAGATATAAAATAGAAACTGAAAAATAGCCGAGAAATTCACTTCTCATTTAGTTTCGGTTCTGATATTGTTTAGTTCGATTAGTTCGGGTAGTTCGGTTAAATATCAAGTAATTTGGGGTTTGGGTAATTTCGTGTTCGATCAGATAGTAAAATTAGAAACTGAAAAATAGCCGGGAAAATTCACTTCTCATTTGCGTTTCAGTTATAATTCGGTTAGTTCGGGTAGTTCGATTAAATATGAGGTATTTGAGTAAAATATCTAATAGTTAAGATAATTCACATAAAAATTATGGATATCTCAGATACTTTAGATATTTAAAATAAATATATATTGATACTTTCGGATATTTCAGGTAGTTTAGATAATTTATAATAATTTAGTTTTCTTCAACTATTCTTGAGTACTTTTAATAGATTTTTAAATTATAAATATACATATTTAAATATATTTTAATTATATATAATTAATTTTTTATAGATTCGATACCGGTTCGGTTCACGGTTGGGTTCTAGTTCAGTTAGTTATTTTGGATATAAAAAATATAGGAACCATTCGGGTATCTGAGATTCTCGGTACGGTGTCTGAATTCGGGTATTTCAGTTCAATTCCCGGTTTTTTGCCTAGTTTAGTGGATTTGTCCAGTTGAAAATTAGCATATGAAATTAATAGAAAGTTAACATGTATTCTCAATGCAACACTTATTTTTAGAAATTTTAATTTTAACTTAACAATTTAAAATTCATTAACAATGAAAATCAAATAAATTTAGTTCAATAAATATTATTATATAGTACAAGTTTAAAGTGCATCTTTTTATGCTTTTTGTTGATGTAATACACTACAATACAACACCTGTTTTAAGGTTCCTAACACTTTAGTGATCAAATGTCTTGTTAGGTGTACAAGCGTAACTAAACCGGTCTCACATTTGCACTCGCTGGCTTACCTTGTTGTACTCCAGTTCTAGCCACCCTTCTTGGCTACGGGGCTACTTCCAGAGGTAAAATTCAGTTCGTCTTCCTGCCATTTGAATATGAGAGAGCTTGTTAGCTCTTCTACTCTGTTATGAAACGGTTCGAAGTTTTAGTACAAACTAGCTGAATTATGTAAACAGTTTTGACACACATGATCAGTAATTGGTGGAAGCTTACCATTAACGTATACAAGGTTACTTGTTCCACTCGTCTTCACTGGAGATTTCCAGGTTTCATATGTTTCTTTACTCTTAACAAACAGTGAACTGGTTCATAACGTGGCTAGCTAGATTACAGAATTACAGGTAATATGTGTTTTTTTTAACTCTTAACAATGGTTTCGCGACCATCTTTATTTTGCCTATCTTTATTCTTACACGATTTGGATTGAGCTCATAGAGTCTCTCCTACCGCGGCCAAGCCAAATTGGAGTATCACCATTAAAACATTATTGTTTCCTCGTCGACCTGCCATTGATTCATGTTTTCATAGGCTCTCCTTCTAAAACAGTAATACATAGTGTATAGAATAACATAAAGCATAGCAACTCTTATCGCACAAACTCTTGAGCTCACACATTTCATCACAAAACGATACGAAAATGAATCTTCCTCTCTACAGCCAAACAACATGATACACCACGCAATATGATGCTAAGACAGATGGGAAGGAACGATAGCTCCTTCTTTCGTTATTGATATTTTGACCTCTATGATTTTCAGAAGAATTATAAACTCATTCTTATTGTAAGTAATTTTTAATACTTTTTCAAAAAAAATTGTGAACTGCAAATGTCGTACTATTAAAAATTTTGTGATAAGTTAGTAAAATTCATCTGCGTAATTGCCTTTCAGCACAACTTACTTTGTTTAGAGAAGTCTCTGCATGGATAAATCACCACCATAAAATATGTAGATTTTCGTAGTTTTGTAAGACATGTCCAATAAAATTTCTTAGCTCCAAATATATATATATATATATATATATATATATATATAGTAATATTTAATTGTAAGATTTTTAACTTTACGATCCAACCCAAAATATCTTTACAAAAAACTTTTAATTTAAATTGAAGTTAAAAACTTCAAAACTAAATACTAATACTATATATATATATATATATATATATATGTATTTTGAGAGGCTTTGGAGTTAGCTCCATTCAGAATGTTCTTAGCTTACTAAATTTGGGTTAGACGCCCCCATCCAATTTTCTCTTTTTTATTATCTCGTGGTGCTCTTCTACTACTTGGAGGAGGTTTGCATACTTTCTTGGATAGGCTTTTTCCTGCTGCTACTATGATCATGTAATGTGTGTTACGCAGAAAGTCATTCTCATTTCTGCCAAAAACAAATTGTTGTATATTATATAATTGGTTATAATATATTATCTTGAACCACAAACAAACTATAGATTCGATCATTACTACCACTAGTTCACATATTAGTCTTCGTTTCAAACCACTCGAGTAAAGAAGCCCTAGAAAGTAGAAAAAATCTACAATCATTACATACACATTACACATTTTTCATTTGGCATAAGTACACATCGTTTTGTCTTCCTACTTGCATTATTTTTCTGAAAATTGTTCTACGAAAAGACAAAAAAAACTTGAATATTACAAACGAGTCCCACCATTTACCATCTCGTTGTACTTGGCCAAAGATTCTAGTCTTTGCAATCTCATCTCATCGTTGAACTTCTTGATAAACGCTTCCACACGCCGGTTCAGCTCTTCCTGACCCGCCGACGCCTCGCGATTCAACCCTAACGTGTCCTCCGCAGGATTATTTATGCCATTCAAGTTTTCAGACCTGGTCATCTTCTCCTTTCTTCTGTCTGGCGCTGGTCGATGAGGAGCTTGGCACGTGCGTCCTTTCTTGCCACGTGTCGGACTTCGTCAAGTGCTTCTTTAACGGCGTCGAGCGTCCTTCCGTTATATTCTTCCACGTCATCTCCAGCGTGTCTGTTGCCTCCTCGAACTCCTTTGACTTTTCACTTGCACCACCTCCTGCATAAAGTTTTGAAAAAGGTTAATTACGTATTTGCCCTTCCCTCATATAAAATTTATTTAATTATTTATTTATAAATGATTATTTTATGAATGAACATATACCTTCTGACTATTTGTAACGCGACTTTTGCTGGTTCAGTCTCGGCGGTTTCCTTGACAGCTTCACAACCGAAACCGCCGCGAGAATCACCCTTCATTTTGGCTTCTCCGTCTCCGGTTTCAGGTAAACCGCTACTCGCGTTTTGGCTTCTCCGTTCAGGCGAACCGGTAACCGGTTCTGCCTTCTCCACATGTTGTTCTTCTCGACCATCAACTATGACCTTATCATCAGCGATGACTCGGGGACAACAGTTGCATCATTCTCTCTTTCAAGTCCGGTATAAGCAACGACGTGAGCCACGTTTAAGTAACCGGTGTGACATCAGAAGGCACCCGGCGTTACTACTTCCAAGAACTCAGAATCATCGATACTGGAAGACGCTTTCTGCGTGAGCTTAGAAGTAGCCACGATAGAGACGATGATACAGTTGGTGACTAAGTAAAGATACGGTGCTTTACGAGGAACACTTGTGTTATCATAGACGATCAGGAAACAAGACGCCCATAACATGTAAGACTGAAGGAACCGTGAAACTAACCGCCGCGGTAATAGAAAAGACGCTGGCGATGAGGACCGGTGGCTGTTGTTTGAAGGAAGAGGTAGGGAGGAGAAGCGGCATGTGAGTGATCTCATTTGCCTCGGGAGTTTCTTCTTTGAGTATGGCTCGGTCGTTCTTATCTATAAAAGAACAGTAACATAGAGGTGTGTGTATTGTATGTATATATATTAAGAAAATTTGGTGAAGTTTAATTGAAACGTGGTCCTTATTGTGTGGGCTTTTCACAGAATCACAAGTGGGTCCTTTACATAAGGCATGGTGATGGATGTTTATCTGAGTTACACGTGGTTGATGCGTTCGTTTGAAGTTACAACCTTACCTAACATTACAAAAGATGCGAGTATATACTAATAACCAGATACTATTTCTCTGTAGAATTAGAACAATAAACAAATACAAATAGTAAAATAAGATAAGAGAAGTGTAAGTCTTTAATAAGTAGAGAGAGTGGTAGAACAAATTTATGTTTTAAATAACAGAATTAGCTAATCCAAAACTAGAATATTATCGATATCGATACGGTCCGACCGTGAATTCGGGTCAGCGTGAAAACACGTGGTAACTATGAGATATATTGATATTTCTGAGTTATTTCTCATAACCACTCCAAAAGAACTTCAAAATAATTTTGATACAAGATCATGAGAAGTAGTCTTTTGTTTTTGTCGGCTTACTATGTTCTGAGACACATAGTAACCCACACCTAGGTATCAAACGTCACATACCCGCAGATTTGGTCCATCTAGGCTGCTATAGAACGACCTGGATATAGAGCTTTGTAACTCATAAGTTCGCTACATTATCTCACGTTTCAGACGATAAAACAATTCCAAACGTCATGATATACCCTAACCCTATTTTACTTCATTAGAGTGAGATAATAAACAGTAAATAACCATTATTTCATTTATAAAGTACTAAATTCATTTTTATTACATTATATATTAGTAAGATCAAACGTTTTGTTAAAAGAAAGTTCACTCAGAGTGAAATGAAATGGAGTTGAGAAAGATACTCGTAGCGGTCTAAACCATAATATAATTAATTAACATTGTCGAGTGTTCATGTAAAAACAGAAACCTAATTTTAATTCTTACTGTTTTAAAAGTATCAATAATGGTTTAAAACGAAAGAACCAATAATAAAAGCAGTTACTGTTGAGTTTGTGATTTTTAGGTACTGTATGTAGGCCATTTTCATTGACATTGTAAAATTAGATAGTTGAAATTCCGAATGAAAGTGAGAATATGATCTATATAGTTATCAAAAAATAATGATATATATGAATAATGCTTTAGATAAGGACATGCAGATCTAAATAATAATAATAGAGGATACATACGTTCATTCTCAACTCTAGTGTTCAATTTTGTTTGCAATAACCACTGCGTATGCACATATCTAATAGTAGATTGGATTTGACAATTCAAAAGCCATGAAAGATACAGTATCGCATTACGGGTCAACAAAGCACAACAAAAATGCTACCGACCATTTTTGTATTTTTGTGCTTCACACTGATTGATCTTCACTATTTTAAATACATACATACAACTCAAACTTATGTCCAAAGCTCGGTTTAGACCGACATTGTATTTTTGTTTTTTAAAAGCCAGATGTATAAGCCTAACGTCGGACGTGGTATCATGTGTTGGATTATCATATTATGATTGCATTGGATCAAGGTGATACCCGATCCACGTAAGGAGACAAGAATGTAAACAAATACAGATATTAACAAACCAACGTACAACTCACAAACTAAAAGAGACTAGTATTAGATATTTAGATTGATCAGGCGAGGAATTGAACAAATGACCACAAATTTCCAAGTAGGTTTTACGATTACATCAAAGATTTAAACATCATTAAATGCGGAACACAACTATCGTTTAGAAACTCTTTGAGCTGTTACGTTTCTGTATGTATAGAAATGATTTAAGAATCAAATATTAATTAATGTATCTCAAATCTTAGTCTACTAGTATAGAAGTGGTTCACGATAGTAATGGGTTAGGTTGTATTTTTTTCCTTTTATTAGTAATATAGAAAAGATAAGTTACGAAAAATAGTTTTTTATTTTATTAACCCGAGCGTAATTAAGAAAGGTCGCGACTAACACTAAGAAAAGTGTAGTTGATGGATCAGTTTTTTTTTGGGATATTCAAATGTCTCCTAAATAATAATCCATATCGATGTGGTCATAAGATGAAATGTAGTGAAGTGCATTCAAATCCAGATTGTTTAGCAACCCAAAATTTGCTTACCACTATATCACCATCGCATGGTTAAAAAAAACAGAAGTGGTTCACGACTTCTTAAAAGGAGAAAAGGTAGACGAAAGTTGGCGAAGAGAAATACTTCACATTATTTTCCTTTTAAGAAAAAAAGGAGAAATCAATCCAACTAAGGCAAGTAATCCATGCATGAATCCGATTTGCATTTGAAAAAGTTGACAAATTACATAAGACGATCTTATTGAAAAGACTACGAGAAAAATGTGGTGAAGGAGAGGAGAATGAATGAGCTTTATTAGCCATTGACTAAACCCGAACAATGCTAAACTCAAACCTTTCAAACACTAAAACAGCCGTCCATAACAAGTTCAATATTATCGCATCTTCTTTCGTTGATAATATTTTTTGGTTAGTAGAGTTTTCGAACCGTTTGCTTTGTCTTGTGCTTAATTCCATAAGGAAAAAAAATCGTAAAGTCTCAGATGTTACTCAATATCAACATGAACATAATTGATCAAATTAACTAATACTTTATATGTTTGCTTGATTGTACATATATATGGACTTTGGTATAAACTAGCATCAACACGAATACGTACTTTGGTCTAGATAATAAGCGATACCGTACAAATGATATTTTCACAATTTCACGTAATGTTGAGAAAGATAATAGACAATACAATCGATTTTTTAATTTATATAGTAATAAAAACCTTTTTTTTTGTCAACAATAAAAACCTATTAAACGTTTTTTGGAGGAGAACAATCCACGTTTTCTGATCACATACTTTTATTTTTCTTCTCGAGAATTGCACATATTACTCTTTCAGCGATCGAGTAAATGAAAGCCCAAACTACCAACACTGTTTCAAAGGAAAAATATTGTTTTAACAGAGAAACTGTCCAGAGATGACTGTATATACTTTGATTGAGGTCTCCAAATTTTAAGACAATTTTTTTTTAATAACACAAAAGAAGAGGCAAATTCAGAAAAATTGTCTCTGTTGATCAATGCTTGTGAACATTCCATCCATCAAGAAGAGAAATCAAAGTCTTTGGCTGATTGAGAAGCTGGTGTGTTGCTGCTCGAGGTTGATGATTGAGGTTTACCGGTTGAGTTTGGGTCTTACCGTTTGTCGCGGGATTAACTTGACCCGTCGCGTAGAAACTGCATTAGTAACAAACAAACAAAACAACAAACATTTTATTTCCGACATGATACTTGCAAGATGTCACATAATGAAAACAAGAGAGCACCTATTCAAAAGTCCACTCATATATAGAACACTCTAAATCTTGTATGTTCAAAGTTAACGCAAAATTGAATGAAAGAATACAGTTTACTCTTTTGTGTTTCTTTATCTTCAGAGATGATACAAACAGAAAACAGTTGCATTACATACCTGGATATTGGATATGAAGAGTGTTCTCTTGCTGTTGTCCGGGTCTCACGTTCATGTTTGCGTTCATGTTCATGTTCTAAAATTACAGGCGATATAACAGAGATCAAGATACAGTGAGATTTTTTGGCATGAACTTGGTCAATGGTAATTCATATCTTTGGTAAAGCAAATGCAGAAGGAGATACTTACTTGCATAAGTTTCTGGAGATCAGCTTGACCACCTCCTGGGTTAGTCATCCCAGCGACCTGGTAGCCAGTGTTGACCAATTTGCAGATGCTAAGCTAAGAGCATTAGCAATAGCTTGCTGATTCACACCGTTGGAGTGCCTCCTGCAGCTTTTGCTGCTGCAGCCATGTAAAGGCTTGCTGCTGAGCAAGCATAGCAACCTGTTGCTGATGCATCGCAAAGGCGACACGATATTTGTCTTACAAATGAAAGATACAAGAGTTATATCACTTGACTTTGGTCTGGCAATTTCAAACGTCCTGTTGAAAATAATCAGAGTAAGTGGTAACAAGACACAATACATATGTTTTGGATTGGAAGCACCAGTCAGGCTATGTAACTTGTGAGTTTAATATCAATACGGAGAGGAAATTTTTAAAACTTGAGAATCAATAGAACGGGAAACCCACAAAGCAGTAAAAATAAGAAGAAAAGCATAAAATTGACTTCAGAAATTACCTTCTCAAATAGGCTCATGATATCGCCTTTCACGTCTTTCTGTGGTGTTTGTTGGGCTATTAAAGTAGGTGTGTCTTTAAACAAATCCTCGATTCCCGAAGCTGGAGGAGAACTGCTCTCATCAGGCTTTGGTGTGACACTTTTCTCTGCCGTTTGACCGTTCCAGCCGCTACAGTTTTAGGATTTAAGTATTCATGTAAACCAATTTCTCGAGAAGAAAGAATAACATAAAGTTTACAAGGATATGAAAAATGTGCCAGAATGATTATGATTAAGTCATGCACATGCTAGATAGATACATACACTGAAAGCCAGCCCATGAGTTGTCATCCGCAGGAGCTGCCTCTGAGTATTTGCAGTCGGCTCATCCATCGATAGCATGTTAAAGAGGTCAGTAGCAAAATCAACCTTTGGAGGCTCTGATGCGGGAACATTAAAATCTGTTTGGTCGTCTCCACAGGAGGGCTACAGATTCTGTCTTCTGCTGTGGCTTATAACCTATCGTTTGTTTAGCATCATGTATCAGAAAAACAAAACTTCAAATACTCTATTATGATTGAAAATTCACGCTTTGAAGATTATGATGCACTAGAAACAAAGTAGTCTACTAGATGTAAGAATACAAGCTCTGACATCTAGATCATCATATGCATTAATTCTGATATCCTAAGGCTATTAAATAAGATCATGGCATGCGGAATCCTAGATAAATTATGAATAACTAAAGCACTAATCTCTTTAAAAAAAACATATCGTCCGGTAATATGTTTGATACCTGACCAGGTCCTTGTGGAGGCACGGAAGACTTATTCTCGTTGCGGAAACACTATTTCTTGTTCTAGGTGCTTGGACAGTTTTTCTTTTCCTCAAATAAGTTTACAGGACTACTACTGTGCCCATGCTCATATAGACAGGCCCAGTTCTCTCCATAGATTTCCGCCGTTCTGCTCGACTCTGGGGGTGATCTAGCTTTTCACCTCTAGAACCCATCTCTTCTCTTCATACCTAGAAAAATCAAGTCATGTAACACATTAGTTCAATGTCAATCTGCATAGCAAGATAAAACCCAATTGAACAAGGTAGATTTTAACTGAGGGTATGTAACTGAAAGAGAGAGGCATACTTTGCACGTATGAAGTTCTCATCCCAACTCTATCATAGTTTGGGGTAGCTCAGCTCCCAGTAACTATTTGCTCTCTCGTTTCCCATTGCTGCATGCAAAGAAAAGTTTTATAATTTAACATGACGAAACTAATCTGTGTAAAAATGGACAACCTACAGATAATTAATTGTCACGACACTACACTGAATAAATGCAACCTGCTCGGGGAGCCATGTGTCCAGAGTGGCAGATCGAACTACACTCATCAGCCATCGCTAGAACAAATAAGTCGCTTATGCTGCTGCTAAGGTTAAAATCGACTTGACCAGAAGACTCAGCTTATATACGAATCAGAAGGCACAACTTAATCATGTACTTTTGCGCAGAATTGCTTCAGGTACGTGTATAAACTGGATAAATTTCATTTTTCTAGCTAGAGAACGGTCATCAAAGAAAAGCAGAGAGATTTACTGCACTCAAGTAAGAGTTCTCAGCTACAGAATCTACAGACGTACCCTTATAAAACTGAAAATATGAAAAACTAGCAGAAACCAAATTGATAGTATGCAGAGAATCCGAGCCAAATGGAATGGGTCTAGTAATAACATGAACATAGAACTAAGATCTCAGCATCTGGAAGACAGTGCAGATAGGAAACTGAGAGAGAACCTTTGATATGTGTACCCGAGACTCCTGTGGATCCCAGAGCATTGCATACAGATAAAGATACCTAAATAACACTAGCCCATCTGTGGACCTCTGCAAAGCAAGATATATATAGTATTAGCCAAAAAGTAGTAACTGAGACAGCATAATTCACACATGCAACAAAACAGTACTTTGTGGCAGGCGCGCACATGCTCTGTCTCGGAATGTTTGCAGAAGCCTTCAAGAGAGCTGCACAAATAAGCAGCCCAAAACCAAGAATAGTCTAGATAAAGACTATATGAACGAATAATCTGTAAGGGACAACACATACAGAATACTACACCAAGACTAGAGACGACACAAAATGAGAGCAAAATGTCTGCAAGACAGCCACATGATAAGTTTGCAGCCATCGAACACAAACACCGAACATGGCTAGAGCAGCGTGAAGGCTACCAAATGTAAGTGTAGAGCAGGTAACAGCTCGCGTGATGCGTGCCAAAGCATCAGCGAGGAAGACAAACCGACAGAAACAGAACGAGACTCGAGTCTGTAAGTACATTCAGCAGGCTAACGGTGTAGAAGAGCGATGGTGATCAGTTTAGAGTCTCTAGAAGAGCGAATCGAAAGGATCAACTGATGAAAAGAATAGTCTAGCTGTAAGGCGACGGATCACGAGACCAAAACACCTCGAGACTCAACTAACTAGATGATCGAAGATGACGAACTCTAGCTTGCGAAAACACAGATCGAATCACATCTAGATCATCCTGAATCATTGATTAATCATCGATCGTTGGCAATCGAAATCACAAATATATAATAATAATAAGA
>CAJHQP010002815.1:0-77877 GCA_905132765.1 Moricandia arvensis | reverse complement strand
TTTAATCGCATCATTAAAAGCGAATAGATAGTTTCATGGTTTTTCTTTTGTTCAAACAAATTCATGATTCTAAAATTGGTTTAGACGGCACCTATTCCCGTACATATACGATAAATCGATTCTAGCCAGAACGATTTTCATAAAATCATATGATTTTTATAAAATATTTATACGATTTAAATTATTTTAAACTATTTTATATTAATTTAAATCAATTTAAATTAATTCAAATTAATTTAAATCTCTTAAATTAACCAACAATGTTAGTATAAATCCACAAATATATCTATTTTAATTTTATATATATAAGTTTAATAATTTATCAAAATAATTTTCTAATTAAAGCTATAAACTAAAATATATTTTATGAATATAAAATATGTGTAAAATAAATCAATAGTTGGTAATGAATAACTTCGACTAGACCCGAATAATCAGTTTAGTCGTTAGTCATCTACAAAGCGTGTTGTTAACGTCTATTAATTTCTTGAACATTGGATAGATTAACTATGATCACTAGTAATTATTAACACAAGTTGTCACTGCTCTTCTCAATGATTTAACTCTTTTTAAGGCCTCCATGATTTAACTCCAAATGTAATCATGCTGACTTTATTCCAATATAATATGCTTTTGTTTTTAAAAAGTGTCCTCGTGAATTCTCTAAAAGATATTGACTAAATCGATTGCAAACAAGCTGAAGAATGTGTATTTTATTGGTTCATACTCACAGCAAAAATTGGTTTTACAGTCACTATAAAAGTTCTTTTTTCTCACCTAGAAAAAATCTTCTTTTGATTAGGAAGATCTAATCCAGATCTAAGACCTGAGTTATGGATTCTACATACAGTTTTATTAATCAAAAAAATTGCTATGCTTAAGGGGTTTATTTGTAGAACAAATTTATCATATATATATAGATAGATATATATGTCATGTACTTATATCAAATCAATTAAGTGACCTTTTTTTTTTGATCAAAATAATTTTTAGAACGCGGTGGTTGACTTCGTTACTTTCATTTGACGATTGACACTCAGTAGCCAATACTGACGATAGACTGACGTCACTATTTAGGATACTAAAAATTCAGATAAAATCTCCATTTCAGACCCTTTTTCGAAAAATCCATTTTCAAACTTTCGAAGTTATAGTAATATTTAAATATTCCAAAGTTTTAGAAATATTTAAATTTTTACTCTGTTTGCTTCGGACATATATTTTATGTACATACACTTGTTTAAAAAAGAAAAAAAAATTATTCTGCGTAAAAAAGAAGAAATACATAATGTCACATGAAAGAGAGGTGGTAAGTAAAGTGTGATATTGAAGCATTATATTGGTTTCTCTTCGTATCTTATTTTTGTCCCGGACTAGTTGTCAAGTGGTTTTTCTATGTTGGATGCTCATCTTCGAATAGTATGGTTATCCCTCTGTAAACCTTCGGTGGATTATAGTTCTATGATCCTTTTCTTCTCTTTTTGTAATCAAGAATTTTTGGTGCTTATGTTCAAGTTTCATTTGGATTTAGTGTTTTATTAAAACTTTTGTTTGGGTTTGAGTCTCTCTTTGTTTGGAATATAGTTTTTGGAGATATCTTTATTAACTGCTAATCTTATGCATCTTTTCTTATATTTTATTTTCACCCCTGAATCAATATCTAATCAGGATGGAATAAGCAAAAAGAAAAAAAGAGGTGGTTAGTATGGGTAAAATGAAGACGTGAAACAGAAGGCGCTCACATGTGGTTGCAAGTAAGAAATTACGACATGTGGCCTGATCGTCTTAAAAACATGATTCGCTCATTTCACGTGGAAAAACCCAACGCTGTCAAAAGAATTTTTTTTTTTTAATGTTAATAGTAAGCCCACAAAATATGGGCCCACACCACCAGCCTCTCACGAAATATTGTTTGACCCTTTTATTTAACTAGTTTGATTATAAAAGTACATGTAACCATTTCACGTAAGAAAATCAAATGATACGGACCAACTCTTGTGTTTTTTTCTGAATCAAATTTTTAAAAAGGAATTATATACATACTTAATATATAATATATATAATATAATAAACTTACAATGCAATATTAACATTATAGAATTTAAAACGAAATTAGGACAAAACCAAACTAAACACCAAAGACAAAAGGACTTAATAGCCAAGTAGCTCACGAGAACCCCAAAACCTGCAACTACTTATATAAAAACAATGAGAATTACTGAGAACGTCCAAAGAATGGAGACAAATTCTCAAGACCACAAACCCAAGATTCATAAAGTAATAGTAAAGAAAACAATCATTAAACGATTTCATAATAGCCGGTGACGTCGCTCCTACTAGTGACGCTTCAGATTTTAAATCTGATGTTAGTGTGATTGAAATGGTAGTTGGGAGTTTTGTTGCACATTAAGTTCAAAAACCTAAAAGTGCCTTTTAAACTTATAAAAAATTAACAAAATTCATATCCATTATGATAAAAAATAATATGTAAACACTAATCAATAATGCTGAAAGTAAGCTTATACGTTACACCAACTTGAAAGCTATCTTTAACCTTTATTGCATTATCCAAAAGCAGGACTACATTTAAAAGCAATAAAGCAAATTTAGTCAGCTCCACCAAAGTTAGTCGCGATTAAATCTGGACTAATCAGTCTCTTTAAGTTAAGTTTGATTGTTACTTTTTCTTCAATGACGTGACGGTCCATAATTCAAGCATCGTTATCCAAAGAGATAACCAAAATAAACTTAAATAAGTTTTTTAACCAAAAAAGATCTAAGGAAAAAAATGACCAATAACTTTATTAAAAAGCTTGTAAATATAAATTTATATCATTTTGAATAATAATCTAACTTAGGATTTAGAGTTATGGGTGAATTTGATATGAATGTTAAAATTTAAAAAAAAATTAAAAATATATTAAAATTTACAAAAAAAAAAAATCTATTTTAATCATTTATTTTTGTTACGTTTTATTTTTGTGACAAAAAATTTCAATAATATCTATTTGAGAGGATTTCGTCTTTATCCAAATCAACAAAACTAATTTGCTGAATGAGCCAATCCCAATCATTTTGTGTTTGCATATAATACGTATCAGTTAATATTATACGTGATTATCATCAATTTTTCTTTATCTGTTAACGACATAAAAGACATTTCTGAATAAATTAAGGCATAATCCATTAAGATGACCACTTTACTTGTGCGACAGACTTAAAATAACATCTCATATCATCTATGTGTTATTTTGACATATAATTCTAGACGTGTCTAATACCAAAAAACTATCTTAAGGCGATCTCAAAATAATTTTACTTAGTTAATTAGGTTTAACTGCAGTATATATGGAGGTAAAAGAAAAAAAAAAGAAAAAAAGAAGAGGAAAAGAAGATGATTATGGAGGCTGTTGGGCGTGAGCCATCTCATATTCCTCATTGACCAATTAGACGTGTGGATTACTTTCATGATCAACCAACCGTTTCTAAAAGTGGTCGAAGCATGTGTTATAACATTATAAAGTGCATTACTAGTATTAGTATTCAAAATGATACATTATTATGTGATTTATTTGTAACGTAAATTTGAATTAGATGAAACAATGACAAATTTATAGTAGTATATCAAATCGAATGAGAGTTTCTCAAAATAAATGATTTTATTTTACTCTCGTCTTTACACGTTTCCTTTTTAATAATATGTTTGTTAATAAACTCTCTTATTTTGTACCATTGCTCCTGCTCTAAATTTCACTAACATTGGATCTGGCCAAAAGCATCAGTTATGGGTAAAAAGTAGTTTGTGCACCATATGTCCTACCTGCGATCTCTTTTATATTCGATCCCTCTTATATATGCATTTTCTATTTTTATTACAAAAGTGCACCCTTATGAATATAAAGTAGATTTTTTAAAAATAATCAAAAATAAATTATTATTTTTATAGATATTTTTATATATAGAAATTTATCTCCAAAATTCACTCCATAATTACTAATCATATGTTTATATAGTTAACACAAGAGATATAAAATATATATATTTACATTTTTTATAAATTTATTTAATCATTTCATTGAGATATATATTTTAGTACAAAAGCTTTTTAATTCTATTGTGATTTTTGGCTACAAAAGCTTCTTTAATTCTATTGTGATCATGTATCTCATTAAATGCGTCTAGCTTCGCAAAAAGCTACTTGTTGACAGAAGTAACAAAACAAAAGAAGAAAAATTTACTATTGTATGGACGACCAATCAAAAAATTATGATATGTATATAGAATACATCCATCTTGATCGAGTTAATCGATCATCGATATGCGATAAGTCTTACCCACTATGCCACTAAAAGTCTACGCGACACAACACAAGACATCTTGTCTGTTTCAATAAGTCATGTCTTATGAGAATAGAAATTGCTTCTTTCCTTCTTAAATCAAGTCTATTTAATGTAATCAAGCTAGTGGAATTGAAGAAGAGAATTTATTCCCAACAATTATTATTACGTTCATGAATTTAAAGTTGACTTTGCTTGAAAGCAATAAATACTTCTTCCATTTTCATGAAAGCACTTTGACATTTTTACGTAGATTTAAAAGTAATTAAATATATTTATACTTGTATTAGTTACATAAATTTAATAAATAATAATTATTGGAGAAAATAAATATTTTATAACAGTATTTGTCATTATTAATTGAGTTTATAGCAAGTATAAATTAAATTAAATTATAAAATAACATTTTTATATAAATTACATTGAAATTCTAAAATAAAAATTTCTGTCTAACAAAATAAAAGTGAAACTTACACTCTTTAAAAACATAGAGAGTATATACACTATTTTAAAGATATATATTCAACATGAAATATATTAAAAAAAATTAGAAAACATACTATTAAAATCTGGTATTTTTAGTTTTACCACTGACCAGATTAGTACAAAAATGGTGAAGACATGGTCTAACTACTTTGGCAAGAAGAAAACTAAAAGGGGTGGTGGTCTCATAGGTCAGAAAAGTGCCGACAACACAGATAAAACTGAATTAATTCATATTTTTAGATTATCTCTATTAAGATTTAGAACGATAAACGGATTATGCAGATTTCATATCGCCTAGTGAACTGCGTTGTTATGTTTTGTAAAGAAATATAATTAAAAACCATTTGAAATGATTATTTTGTCGGATTTGGATTGTCCAGATTATAATTAATAATATTTTATTTAAAAAACATAATAGTAGAATTGCTATTTCCTTTTTTATGTGACTTTTTTAATGCCAAAGTGTGTGAGTATTTAACACCTGCTTCTCTGTGTGCATTTTTTTGAAACAGTTCTTCATGTAATAAAGCAATTGGGCTTTTAAATGTGGCATGTTCCAAATACCATTACGATCCACGGGCATAGCCACAAAAATATTGTTTTTGGTTTTCTAAAACTTATGTGCAGTCACTTATTCCATCCCTTTTGATTTATTTATCGTTATAAAGTAAAATTTTTATTTCAAAATTTATTAAAATTTATATATTATTTATTCTTTTATTGGTTGAACTGTGATTAGATTTATAAGTAATGATAGTTTTATTTTGAACATATACAAAATTAAATATTTTTAAATTTTTTTTGTATAAAAACCTAAAAAACAACTAAAATAAAATGAATGTAGTATTTGATAAAAAATGGATAAACTTATGCAGTCACCAAAAGAAATTCAAAAAAATATAAATGGGTATTCCTTTATGTTTTAAACTGTTTTATTGTGTTTAAAATATATCGTACATAAAGTATGTCTCATAATTAACATACACACACACACTCATATGGAATTATATATATATATATATATATATATATATATATATATATGGAATTTTAGATGTCTAGTCGTTTTAGATTTTTTTTCTATGGAATTTTATTTCATATGTAGCTTTAAGTATTTTATACTAAGAATTGTGTTGAGTTATATTAATGTTAGTGTTTAATGAATACAAGAAAACTGCAAAAGGCTAGTAGGAGAATGTATTTAACAAAACTCATGGAAAATACCTTAAATATTATGTAAGATACAAAGAATAATTTCAAAAAATTAGAAATTTATTTTCACTATAAAATACAAGATAGACATTCTACATGCATCAAGTTTACGACATATATCTAAACACTTGATATATAAACCTAGAACGAATGATTCTATGAAAATTAGACTAAATAGATTCACACTATATACAAATGCTCCAATACAAACAAAATGAATTATTATGTAAAGATACAACGAATAATTTGAATAAAATGTTAAAATGGAATTTTTTTCACTATAAAAATACTCGCTCTGTTTTAAAATGTTGTAAATTTCAGAAATTTCAAATTTTTTTAAAAATATCTTAAATTTTGATTATAAATATATTATTTTAAAATTAATTATTTTCATAACTTTTAACTAATAAAAATTCAATAAGTATAAATAACTTTTTTGAAGTTTGCGATTTGTCATTATTATTTAATAAAAATTATATTTGAAAATATAAAATATAATTTATAGAAATATTTTTTTTTTAAATATTGATCTTTTTTCTGACAGAAGGAGTATAAGATAGACATTGGTCGCTTATTCTGTACATTCATTTCTGTATATTCATTTTGATGGATAGGGTATTCACCATTTTGTAAAACTCCATTTTTATTTGATCAATAAATTTGAATCTTTATCAAAAAATATAAGATAGACATACTGAATTCATCAAGTTTACGGCAGTGTTTTTTAACTCTTGATATACAAACCTAGAGCGAATGATTCTATTGTAATTTTAGTAAATGGGTTCACATTACAAATGCTGCGAAACAAAAAAAAATATGGATGGCTTGCATATAAAATACTAACTAAGTTTATTGTGGTTCATCTACCTTGTAGATTTCTATTATTGAGATTCATAAACAAAATAATTAAAAATAATCATAGTTACATTTTGTTGTTGTTTTAGACGCATAAAATTAAAATTTTGTTTTTAATATATTGATACTCTAGTTACAAAAAACAAGGATATAGTTTTTTTTTAAATACAAGGATATATATAGTTCTCTCGTCGCCCACGAAAGTAATTGTCTTCCTTTATAGCCGACGAAAGTAAAGAGTTCAATAAGTGGAGAAAAAACTGCAAAAGAAAACATATAAAATTTGATTAAATATACTTTACATTTATATAGAAGACAAAACAAGAAATAAAAAACACAAAAGGCATGATTTAAGGGTCTTGGGATCTGTAAGTAATCACTCCTTTTCATAATTTATATGTTAATTATTGAGAGTGTTCGATGATTTTTATAATCATACGCCACTGGGATACTGAGGGAATATAAATTGGACATAGATGCTAAGTGTCATGGACTTTTAATATATACCTTCCATTTACTAACCAGGTAAATTTTGCAAGCAGTAAAGCACTAGTGATGTTTCTATTTATTGCTCGAATAATATACATAGTTGAGATGATCCATTTGTGGTTTGGATCACAAATCAAAGTTTCAAGAAAACATTAAATAAAAGGACACATAATTTTTCTTTTATATAAGCTTAAGTTCAGTTCCCCTCGTAGAGGAGTTCATTGTAATCAAATTTGAAATCTACATTTTAAACAAAAAAACATAGAATATAATCTCAAATATTTGAAATATTCATAATTAATCTTAAAACTAAAATTGTTGTGTCCGTTCTCAGATGTGATGTGAAGTTCGAGTGTGTAACTCTTCGTGTCAAGTATGGCTGTAAATTTTGATTTGTTTGTTTCGAGATGAACTGAAAAAATCAGGTATTCATAATTTTACGAAGCAAAATAAAAAATAATATGCAATATTTATAAAAATGAAACAAATCATAAATTTAATAGATTTAAAATTTTAAAAATTTTAAATATTCAAAACACTAAATAACCGAAAACACCAAATAACCGAATGGTTACAAATTGAATCAAATCAAATAATTAATTATTCAAATGAAATAGATTGGATCATAAATACATTCAAACCCATATATTCGATATGTGGTTGTTAATACTGTCAAGCGCCGTCACCCGAAGAGATACCCACAAGTTTTGTTTTCCAATATGTTTAATTTTTCCAATATACTTAAATTACACAACTGACCAATATGTTTAAATTGATTAGGATTGCCACATGCTTATGTATGCAACCGAGTTGGATTCTGTTATTTACCCCAATTTGTCTTCTCAAACAAATGAATACAAGTAATTAATAAATACTTACAGAAAAGTACTTATATAGTTTGAGGAAATAAATGAAAATAGGGATGCTTGAGGAAGACAAGAAAGAGGAATTTGGTGCTTGGTGTTTGTTTGTAAGCATCAAATTATAAAATACGAAGTAAAAAATATTGTGTTTCAAAAAAGAAAAAGAAGTAAGAAATATTAAATAAGGAAGAGAATAAATATGGGAAGAAACGACACATCCTCTCCGACAAAGATTTAGAAAGAAAACTCACAGGCTCACATCTATTAGAACAGTAGGACCAATTTATGTGGTTCGAATTAGTTTTTTTTTTTAATTATTTCTTCTTCTTTTGTTTCATATTAGACTGTTTTTATTATCTTGTTTCAAATTAGACTGTTTCTGCTGTATAAAACTGAAGTTAGAAAAACTGTAAAAAACTCAAATTTGTTATTATCCCCTAAATCTTTATTGACTAGTTTTAAAATAGATTATCGATACTATAAAAATCTGTCATTTATTAAATTTAATTAAAATTATAAAATATAAAATTGTGTTAGATGTTCACTTTAAAGGGCATGCCGAAATATATTCATTATAACACGTGTAAATGTTACAACGCCATTTATAATAATGCAAAATTTATTCCAAAAAAGATACCCGTTATGATTTCAATTGAAAAAAAAAAATACTTATATAAGTTTATATTTCATTTCTTGTTCATATCAGTAATAAAAAGGACTCGATTAGTCGTTGGATGATATGTTGAGTTTTAATCATTGTTAGCATTTGAATTATTTCCTTTCATTGCAATTATTTCCTTTCGCAGTATACTGTATATCAAAAACTGGATAAAGTTGTTCGGATCACATTCTGATAAAAAATAAAATCACACAGCCAAAATGAAACAATAATATCAACAATCGAATAATTTTATTTTTGAGAAGGGTTACAATCGTATCGATTTGTACGCATCAATCTATCTAGGTGTAAACTACACATTATGACATACATATCGAAAACGTATAGTTAAGTATATATGTGTTATTTGATAAAAAAAAAGTATACATGTGTTATTCTGACTCAATATTGTATGTTTTACCAGTAGATGTAAGAATTTCTTGGAAATTGAAATCACTGGGAAGGAGAATATTAGGGATCTCCGAACCCTAGGACGCTGACTCGTTCGAGAAATTGGTCTTCTTCCTTATTAGTATGACAAAAAAACAAATACTCAAATGTATTTTTATAACTCGATCACTCACGCTTAAATGTAAGTTCTGTTTGTATGCGTCATATGACACAATGCTCTCGTCACCGTCAGGGTAAGTAGCAAACCATTTTATTTATTTATTCTGACTAAAAGCAAACCATTTTATCACACCTATTTTCTGTCAACTTTTTATTATATTCAATATTGCTTTCAAATATATTTCTTCGATTAAAATCAGTGGTGCATACATATAGCCACATTTAAAAATGCTAGCTTTCTGTTGTCCCACTATAATATGGTTGAATAAAAAAATAAAAACGAACAATTGTGTATGCACAAATATACAAATACGATTACAGCTATAAAAAAACAGACCATTACAACAATATGTACACTTAGTTAGTTACACTATTTACAGAATAAAATATAAGAATATACATTTTGTAAAACAAACACATAACATAAAAATGTAATTATATAAAATAATTAACACGTTAAATAATAAAAGTACACAAAGTATTGGAATCCAACTAAATAGCATAAGGTGTTAAAAATAAAATTTAGCTGATTTTAGTTATCTATTCAATAAATTAAATACATTTAAAAGATTTATAATAATCTATAGTGAAATTTTGATAATCTATTCAAATTTATAAATTGTTAGAAATGTTACAACGTTTATTTGGTTTTTATTTTAAAATTATTTCTTGCTTGATAGTTACCGATTTCTTCCATACACTTAAAACTTTAGGGGAAAATACTCTAATATACATTCCATGCTGAGTTTATTCCACGATAAAATGATATCAGACATATATGTGCTTTCGATCTTTTCATCTCATGGAAAATAGGGAAAAAATAGTAGCGTTTAAAGAAAATGTTGAGCAATTTGATCAGCCTATGTAATAAAGATGTTTACCGATTTTGTGACTTGTTTTTACGTATTACTGAATATTAGTTAAATACATTTAAAAATATTTTATACTACTATTAGTTAATTAATTACATTAAAATAATATATTTATTTCTGAAACGTTTCAAAGCCATATATGAGGTGTGACATATACAAACACAGTTACTAATTAATACAAGATCAAACAATAATATATTTATAGTTTTTAGTCTTAATAATATTTATAATTTATGTTTCTACGGTGTTATTTATGAAAATTCAATTCCAACGAACAATTGCTAAAACTATTTTTGTTTCTTAAATGAAATAGTACACATGATTAGGTGGTATGTTATTGAATATTTTGTGACTTTTAAAAAAAAACTTTGAATTAATTAAAGTGTAACTTTAAATCTAGGAATATATGATATAATAAAAGATATATTTAATGAAATTTAAATCTTATTCAGTAAAACTGTTAGCTCTGCTAGTATCTTACAAATTTAAAACCCTAGTATTGGCCCCCAATACAATCATTGCAAGTTTAAAACTCACTGATTAATCTAAACCATTAGATCAAAGAAGCAACCCTACTAATTGGAAAATAAGTTCAAGAATGATTAATTATGTAAAGAGAATGATTAAATTTCTATTCGATGAAAAAGGCAGATGCATAGACCATAGATGCAAAATACTTGTGATATACTGTATATAGTTTTTAACAGACACTTGTGATATATCCAAAACAATAATCTGTATATATATTTGAAAATTTTAGACACCGTATATAAAGTATTCGAATAATCTTTCTCGATTTTTAAAATCTTATTTGCTTGTTTTCTCAACTCTTGTATTGATTTAAACAATAAAAGTAGCTACCACCTTTCTCTGCCCCACTTTAAGATAAAGCTAAAGCATGGGGAAAAAGTAAATATATGATATAAATAAAATATATATTTAATTTTAAAAAATTAAAGGAACAATAAAGTGAGGAAAAAGACAAAACTAAATACAATTTTAGAACTTCAAACAAAAATAAACGTCACATGTTAACAAATGAGATAAAAATATAAGTTAGTTTTTTTCTTTCTCTTTCTCTTCTCCAGGAAAACTAAAACTACTTAAGCTAAAGAATCAAACACTTCTCAAAGTTTCTTCAAAGGCCTTGATTAGTAAACACATAAAGAGATCTAGAGAGAGAAGGTGATGAATAGAGGTGTGTTGGAGAGCTCGCCGGTTCAACAGTTGATGGCGCCCGGAAACCCTAATTGGTGGAACGTAAGCGGCGGCATGAGGCCACCACAACCGTTGATGGGTCATCAGCATGGGCCGTTGCCTCCACAGATGACTCCTAACAATTATGTCCGACCACAAATGATGCCGACTCTCTTGCCGCCCTTCATGCAATATCCGGCAACTTCTTCTTCACCGTCTTTGCCTAATAACCCTAATCTCTCTTCTTGGCTCGAAAGCAATGATCTCCCTCCCGAGTCTTGGAGCCTTAGCCAACTTCTTTTGTAACTCTCTCTCTCTCTCCCCTCTATATATAGAGATATTCCCAAACGAAAATATTCTCTCTAAGCACATGATCTTGAGTTCACCTAATTAACTTCATGACTTTCTTTTGTGATGTGTTGTAACCTAATCTTGACTTCTTTAACCTGACATATATACGTATATATTTAAAATTTATCAGTTTTCATGAAACCCAAACTTTGCTTTCTTGTGTGTTTCTAGTATCTTCAGTATCAAATACGCAAATCTAATACGGATATCTTATTTGTGACCTAAGGGGTGGACTGATGATGGGAGAGGACGAGAGATTGGAGATGATGAACCATCATAATCATCATGATGAACAGCAACACCACAATTTTCATGGGAAGATGAGACTAGAGAATTGGGAAGAACAAGTGCTAAGCCACCAACAAGCTTCAATGGGGGTTGTTGACAAAAAACAAGAGAGTAACATTAACAACAGCAATGGCTATCTCATACCTTCTCCAAACTCACCTCCTAACAAGTCTTGTGTTACAACCACAACCACAACAAGTCTAAATAGCAACGATGACAACAACAATAGTATGTTGGATTTCTCGAGCAATCACAATGGTCTTAATTTGTCCGAGGGTAGACACATTCCTCCGGATCGATCCTCTGAGGTAATTATTTTTCCACATCTCTAATAAAAAATAGTGCTAAAAGGAGTTAAAGGAGTTAAAGGAGATAACAAAGAGAAAATTCCCAAACCAGATCTAATTAATATACATATAAACTACTAAACACATCAACTACTCCGAAAAAGTGAAATCTAGAAGATCATTTAAAAAAAAAAAACAGGACAAACCATGTCTTATTTTATGGTCTGGATTTAAATTCAATACTCGGCCATAATAGGTTTTGCAATGATTTTTTTTGATTAATGACTAATTGATCTTTATTTTGTTTGTTATCTATGCGATGAAGTGTAACAGCTTAGAGATTGGTGGGTCTAATAAGAAGCCAAGGCTTCAACCTTCTCCTTCGTCACAATCAACCCTTAAGGTAACTAACTGATTATATCAACGAAACTTTAGTTAACCTATAGAACTTCTACATATAAAATCTCTCCCTGACATCATACTAACAAAATAAAAACACAAACACAAAGGAGAACAGAAAGAAGCAAACAAAACAGAATGGGCACAGAATAAGCTGTGTGATTTTTTTGTGTTTCGTAACTCTTTTGTTCTTTCTTGTTTTGTCTTCTTCTCCCTTCTTCATTATTCCCTTTTCTTTCTTTCGGGTAAATCAAACTTTAAATTCCTCAACTATATTCCTTAGATATTATATACAGTATTAGATTTTAGATTTCAGTTTACTGTCATGTATAAACTAGTATAATAATTCGAATCCGATGGTACAATTGTTAGCTATATGCACAAATATACTGAACCTTCTACTTATAAAGCAAGCACGTTTTCTCTATGCATGGTAACTAGTAAGAAAAAAAAATAACGGCACATGCAGATACATAAAGCTTACTTTATGTTTATGCTATTAATTAATTTTGGTGATAATTAAAGGTGAGAAAAGAGAAACTCGGAGGCCGGATCGCAGCGCTTCATCAGCTAGTATCTCCATTTGGCAAGGTAAATATTGAAGATAACTTTATATTAATCTTATCAAATCAACTTTGTAACATTATTCTTAACTTTTACACCTAAAAGTATTAGCATTAATATTGAAGGTAAATTTAGAATCTTAATATAAATCATTTTTCTTTCTTTTTACCCATTTTTGCAGACTGACACAGCTTCTGTCCTGTCGGAAGCTATTGGATACATTAGATTCCTTCAGAGTCAAATTGAGGTGTGACTCGTCTTTTCCATACTCTCAATATTCTCATTTTCCTTTCAGTAGAAAAAGAAGAAGATAAGGCCATGTTCATTGCGGGGTTCTTAGTTGGGGTTCTTAACTTTTGAATTTTCATTTTTTCGTTTTTTTTTTTTTTTTTACTTTACGGCTAAGAATCGGCTCTTAAAACTCTTATTTAAGAGCCGGTTCTTAGTTTTTCTTAGTTATAAACTAAGAACCGACTCTTAACAAAAGTTAAGAACCCCACTTAAGAACCCTGCAATGAACATGCCCTAATGCTACACTTCGAGAAACAAACATTTACTTAGTAATCCAAGTAGATCGAAAAAAAAAAAAAGTTATAGGTTATGGATATTAATATAAAAACATTAATATATGCAATGATCGCCGAAAATTATTCTTTGTCAAAGAATGATCGCTGAAAATTATTTCATTGATTTATGATGATGAAAGAGACACATATTAAAATAACAATAAAAGAGAGGGTAGAGATATAAAGATAGTTAAAAGTTTTGTTCTCTCCATGTTAAGTAATCTTTGATTGATGTGATTATGTATAAAGTATTATGTTTCTTTCTTGAAACTGTTGCAGGCTCTGAGTCATCCATACTTTGGTACGACTGCCTCGGGGAATATGAGGCACCAACAACATGTAAGCACCAAATTTCGAATTATACATATATATGTATAATACCCACATATACTAAAATTCATACACAAAATCATACTATAGTTTATACACAGTACTTACTACTTATGTACTCATATATACAAAATTTGTCTCAACTATGGTTTTTATTCATAGCTGCAAGGAGACAGAAGTTGCTTATTTCCTGAGGACCCCGGTCAGGTACACTTCCAGTTCTAAACGTATGCGTTAGATATATAACAATAATTTAAACAATATACTTTTTATTGGATCAATTGATCCAAATCTAAAATGTGGACTGCTTTAGTTTTCAACATATATCCCTTTTCCTTTTTACTGTTTTCTTCAAAGTTAAAGTTTTTATATTAAAAGATGTAATCGCCAGCCTTTTTTCTCCATCCGCTACATTATTGATTATAATAACCAACAAAGTTTGTTAAAACCAACAAAGCCACTACATTTATTTAAATATCAACTTTTCTCCTTATTTGTGTTCTTCATCAAAGTACATTTCAAATTCTTTGGGCGGTCTTTTAAATATTTTACTATATGATTTCCTCTAAAGAAGAAACAATGAAAAAAATATATGCAAATTAAAGGGTATTATACCTTACATCTTTCTTTTACATTTTCCTATGTTAAGAAGTATATTGAATTGTCTAACAATTATATTCTTGATAAAAATTTATATTCTTGATAAAAAATACAGTATATATGTAAGTACAATATATGTAATAAAACTATAACACATCTTTTACCTCGTTATATATGTGACAGAATATATGTGTTACTAGCTTTGAATTAGTCAATGCAACATTACTTATAAAATTGTTTCTTATTTTATTATATGGTTTTAGCTGGTGAATGATCAGTACATGAAGAGAAGAGTATCATCGTCTTCGTCTACTGAAACTCAAAATGCAAACGAAGAACCTAAGAAAGATTTGAGAAGTCGAGGCTTATGCCTTGTTCCAATCTCATGCACACTCCAAGTCGGCAGTGACAACGGCGCTGACTATTGGGCTCCAGCACTCGGCTCCGCCGGTTTCCATTGAGCCAGCCAGAGAAGAAACTACGCCACGTGAAATTCCAACCTTAGAGAAAAAAATGATATAACATCATGAGCAGTCAGTCTACTGTGAAAATCAACTAACCGAGTTTCCAAGGTAATTGCTCATGATGGTATACAAAAGTACTTCTCTTAAAAATTTGCTAGAGAATTTGCGTTTGGCGTTTGATGAATATGTGTTTATCGTTACATCACTTGTATTATCAAGATGCTCTAGCATTATGTCCGTGCTTGAAGAAACTGTTATTTCCTTTACCAGTTAATTGTAATTTGTGGTTAAGTACTTATTTAATTACTTCCACGTGTTTGTATCGTTATTTTTGCTGTTGTGATTTTACATCATGTCTAGTGTGTGTTAAAGATACAACATAACACACAAAACAAAACAATTTGCCTGAAAATAAAGAGGCTATATATTGATGCTTGTTTCTTCAATATATGTGGGATATACTAGTAATTATATAAGTGATAACTTAACAGAAGGAAAACTCTAAGATGACAACAAAGGGTTAACTGATAATTAATTTTATTTATTATTTATGATAATTATTGTGTTTACTCGAACACTAGAGGAGGATCAGTGGATCACTAACAAAGAAGAAGACAGAAGACATATATTGTCACATTATTAATATTCTCCACTTAGAGAAATAATGAATTACTTCTTCTCTTGGCTGTTAAGATCATCAAAGAACTTCTTAGGGTGGCTCTCAAAAGAATCCCTCGAAATGTGAACATCTCCTCCAGAGCCAGGTGCGACCATTGTTTTACCTACATTGGAAACGCTACCTGAACCACCGCTTCCATCTCTAGTACCTGCAGAGTTCATTGTTACAACATCTTTGGTCTTCTTCGCATCCACGTTTAGATTGTTAGAATGGAACCGATGACTTCTTGTTTATTAGGAGACTAGTGAAGTAGACAGATGGGATGAGGACTTGTGTCTGGACCATTATTTTGTGTTGTTACAATCCATTAAAAGAAATGGTCAAGCTTTGCATGGAATGAGATTACCTATGTTATCTCTATCTTCTTGTAAAATGGTTAACAATTTTCTCGTAAACGTGCGGTGATTAATAATTAAATTAATTAGACTACGGGTCCAACTGGTGACCTCAATCGAGGAAAATAATAGCAAGGAACAGCACGTCCCTTTCAATTCCTGATTTTTTTTACCAGTTTGAAGGAAAATTTTTTAGTTGTAGAACTTAATTATTCCTCCACGTTCCTTTTTTCATGAGGAACTTTAGTGTAAACATATTCCATATCAAATTATATAAGGAACCAAAAGGAAAACATTAAAAATTGGTAAAAAAATATATTAATATGTTAATGTATCAAATAAACTTGTAGAAAATTGACATTTTAACAAACTTACGTAGGTTAGTCTCCTTCTATATAGTATATGTTCATCAAGCGTTTTTCTCCTATAACCCTAATACATCTAGAAACAAGAGAAGAGGTAAACTATACTTTAGGATTAATTATTATGTTAAAAGAAAAAGCTTACATATTGATTGATGATTAGTAATAAAACTTCTATCATGTCTTTTTGTTACAGTTATCATGTCAACTCCAAGAAATAAAAGTGGAGCACGTCGTGGACGTAAGTCAAGCAATGAGGCAAGAACCACAATCGACGGTGAAACCAGTCGTGAAGGCCAGGTAATTATGCTTTATAAATTGTTTCTGTAATAATCAAATGTATAATATCTTAAGTTAACAATTAGAAATATATCCTTTAGTATCTGTGGAAAGACAAAAACTGTCAAGTTATGCTTGAACTTGTCATTGCGGAGTTAAGAGCAGGAGACTATCGTAGTAGAATGCCCGATGCTGCTGCTAAAAAAAGAATTGAGAACAAATACTTTGAGTTGGTGGGAGAAAAGATTTTTTGGGATCAAGAAATAATTAGCAAACTTGGTTATTTGCGTAAATTATGGAGTATTCATAGCCAACTGATAAAACGCACTGGAGTTGCGGTTGATCAATCTACTGGACAGATAGATATGATGCAAATTTGGTGGGCTGATCGGATTGCAGTAAGTCTTTATTCATATACAATTAATTTTGTTCTTATTAAAAAGCTAGTAACCTATATTTTTATTGTTATCTCTGTAGGAATATGGAAATAAAGGAAAATTTGTTAGCGTGTTACAAAAGAAACCGTTGCCGTTCAAAGATTTGCTAGACCAAATTTTTGGTGAACATGATGTTGAGCAAGATGAACGTTATTCTCCGCATATGCTTGGCCAACATCTCCAGCAGATTCAGCCTTCTTTAGCTAGCAATGATGACTCAGCATTGGACCAAATGCAAGAAGATCAAAGTGTTGAACCAATTACAGATGTGCCTAACGATCAAGGAACCCAACCAGCAATTCGAAGCACATCAAACCGTCGCCCTCCAAGGAGAAGAAGTAGCTTTGAAACACAGGTTGAAAGTGGATTTCAACGTGTAATAGATACACGTCAAGATATTTTGGATGAACTACGCTCACGCAAAGTTCAGAAGCTATCCTATGGTGATGCAACAGCTGTTCTAGAAAAATTACCAATTGAGCAGCTTGGAGTATTTTGGTGGGCAGCAAATAAGCTGTTGAAGAATGAAGTAGATGTCCGAGAAGCATTTATAAAATTGGAGAGTGGAGAAATTAAGATCAGATATTTGGAGTGTTTAGTTGGCATAGATAGATACGGGAATCCATGCTCTCATGTTGATCTGCTAATGACAAGTCATAACCTCTTTCAGAATGTTGGAGTGACTGGAACTAGTTCAATGGGAACTGAAACTGGTAGAAATGATTTCATGGGCTTACTTGGGATGCACTCATCTGAGTTAGAAGAATCAACAAAAGATGCAGCACGTGTAGTCCATATAAATGATGATGGAAGTGATGCTGAAAAGCTTATTTAAGTGTTTTGAGATTTATTATTTTGGTGTTTGATATTTATAATTTTATTTATTTTTATCTATAAAACTGTGAAGTTTTTTAAGGATTATATTAATAATAAGTTTTATAAAATATGTGCAGGATATTCGTATTATAGATTTACGTTCTCGTGGAATTGAAAATCTAGAAGAAGATGAGTTAGTGGAGCTTATGTTATTGGAGGAAGAAGAATTTATGCAAGGGTACATGCATCCTATATTAGAATATTACAAAAGAAATTTTTGTAAGAATCCAATGAACAACGTGTGGGGAAGGGGTTGGAAAATAATACGGGAGCAAATCTACAGCAATGAAATCTCGTGTCGTACTCTTATTCGCATGAGCTCAGAAGCATTTATCCGATTATGTGAAGTCCTTGAGAAAAAGTATGGGTTACAAGAGTCACATAATATTAAAGTCGATGAGAGTGTTGCAATTTTTCTTGTTCTATGTGGCCAAAATGACACTCAGCATGACATTGGTTTAAGATTTGGCCATGCTCAGGAGACTATAGGTAGAAAGTTTCATCATGTTCTTAGAGCAATGGTGAAATTGGCAGTTGACTATTTACGGCCAAGAACAACTTATGAGTTTGAAGCAATATCTAATAGTTTACAAGGAGATAAACGATATTGGCCTTATTTTAATGGATCTATCGGGGCTCTAGATGGAACGCATATACCCGTTATGGTGACTCCAGGTCGTGATGCATTGCGATTTGTGAACCGGAAAGGAACAGCAAGTCTAAATGTTCTAGGAATATGTGATCACGATATGCTTTTTACATATTGCTTTGTTGGAATGGCAGGATCGACACATGACTCTAGAGTGTTAGATACCGTTATGCGAGATGATCCGTTGTTTCCTAAGCCTCCTGGAGAGAAATATTATCTCGTAGATTCTGGTTATGCAAATAGACGTGGTTATTTAGCTCCATACCGAAAAGAAAGAAAAGAAGGTACTCGCTATCATCTTCAAGAATTTATAAATTGTGAGCCTCCAAGAAATAGTAAGGAAATGTTCAATAGATGGCATGCGTCATTACGTTCAGTTATTGAACGTACATTTGGTGTATGGAAGAAAAAGTGGAGGGTTTTAAATGAATTCCCAAGGTATGACATCTCAACACAGAGAAAAGTTATATTTGCAACAATGGGACTCCACAATTTTATTCGGTGGAACAAAATTAAAGATGTTGATTTTGAGGAAGCGACTACTGAGAACAATGGTGTGCATATGCATCAAAGTGAGAACGATTCAGATGATGAAAATGACATACGAGGAAATGAAGAAACATCAACCACAATTTACATGAAGATTGTTCGAGATCAAATTGCTACACAATTGTGGTCAGATAAAAGACTTGGCTCTCGTCGAATATAGGTTAGCGCTAATGACAATTTTTTGTTTTGTAGTTTAACTATTATAGATTTAACTCTCGTTGAGTATCTGCTAATGACAAATTTTTGTTTTGTAGTTATGAGATACATATTGTTAGCGACAGAAATGGACGTGGAAACATGGAGCTTAAACTAAAATGCTCATTTACATCTATTATTATTTTCTAGAGTATCAAATTAATTATTTTTTGAATTTTTGTTCCTTGTTTTGGTTACCATTCACTACAATAATTTATTACGTTCCTTCTCTATAATTTTTCCTTCTTATTTATTCCATATAATTCCCTTGGTTTCTTTTCCTTATAGTTCCTGTAATTTTTAGAGTGGTCTCCAGTTGAACCCTACAAGTAACCGAGACTTGTTTTGACTTTGAATATAATTAACATCATCCACTACCTCATTTATTGAAAAAAGCCCAGTAAAAGAGAGTCAGCCCATCGGTTGAAACCCTAGCAAAGTATAACTTATTAGCCTTTTCAGATCAAAAACCTTATATAAGATTACTTCTGCGCAAAACTTGCAAAAACAAAATTAGAAGAAAAAGAAAAGAAAGTAACAACACGCAAAATTTTATGGTATTTTTGAGAAACTAATCAAATTATATTTAGGTGACCAAAATTTACTGCGTAGTTGAGTCTCGCCTGTTTCTATTATTTTTTGTGTAGGCTTCCTCAGCTTAGTTAGCTCTTGGGGTGGTTCCACTGGTCAGCTCTTGGAATACTGAGTTAGCTCTTGGGGTGGTTCCACTGGTTTGGGTAAATATTATGGACTGGCTCAGAATAAGTTTCATTTAGTTTCTTTTTCTTAATTTATTAGAATATTACAATTTGACTATAAACAAATTGAATAATCTATATTTTTCTTATTTTAGTATTATTTTAAGAAATCATATTGGTCTAATTTATCATTTTTATAGCTAAACCGGTATATCCAACATCCTATTTTGGGCCAGTCCACAATATTACCAGTTCCTTTTGATCAAGAACGAACTGGCACAATGTTAGTCAATTGGAAACACATGGATAATAAAGTTCATATTAGGCCCATTTTTTATTAATGTAAATTTACATGCCCAATTGTAAGATGCTAGGCAAATATATTATTTGACGTCTTATAAATCTTAAAAGTTTCACATATTAATAAATCTGCTTTAAAAGAAAATAGAAACTATATTCTTTTTTTAAAGGTAATAAACTTTCATATTGTATTGTTATATGACCCCGTGTGGGAGCTAAGCTAACAAATTCAGCATCATTAGATTCTCCATTATCTCATTATTAAAAATTTAACTAATTTCTAAATTGTGGAGCTGTAATATGCTCTATAAGCAACTCTCAATAACAATTAGGACTATTTCATTATTATAAATGTAATTATTAATAATATTATTTGTCAGATGCTAATGAAAATAGCTAATAATTATTCTCAATTCATTAGTGATCCCAAATCAATTGACGAATGTTGTTTTGATTTGATTAACCTTTGATTAAGGTAAGATCGTTCGATAAACTTAGATACTTAAGATATCATATTATATTAATATGTATATATTTAAAAGCATGCATGATTATATGAACGGGAAAACAAATATCATTGCGCCCACATATCTATCTGCTTTTGACCGAAATCTAAGTAAGCAGACGAAATCACGGGAGCGCATGTCTTGATTATTACCACATGTTCGATATTTAACGACATCGTAAAGATCCATTTGTGGACAGTAACACATAATAACACAGAATCAAAACTATGCTGTATTTTTTTGGATCAAAACTATGATGTATTTGTTTTCTTTTTCTTTTGGTTCTTTTGGAATCCAGTCCAATTTATTTTTGCCAATGTCCAAATGATATTTTCTCTCATGGAGTTCATGTTACAAACATTTTTGGATACATATGTAACTATGTGTACAATATAATCAATTATATGGAAAAAGTGTCGAGAAATAATTTTCGAACAACAATGAAGGAGACTAATTTATCTCGACCCCTCCAAATCTTATCCAAATCTCGTTTTCATCATTAACAGTTTATCGAATCTTTGTATCAAGATGCTTGATTTAGTTAATTACATTATTATTAATTTATTATTCTTTGTCTTTGAACATTAATATCCTTTATAATGTCAAAAAATAGTATTCTTTTATATTAAAGTTTAATTTGTATACTATCTGGATAGAAACCAATAACGAATATCTGACTAGCGTTCCAAAATAGAGTCAAGCAAGACCGAAATATGTTCACTTAAAAGAGAATTTCACTATATATTTTTTTAAATAATTCTTTTTATTCACCTTCCAATATTAACTAAAACGTCTGGTCTGATCATCTCCGATATGAATATAATTAATGCTATATAGTGTATATATATATATATATATATTTTTGAGTTGCTACTATACTATCTGATCCAAAATTGAGATGTTTTTTGATTACTGTAAAAGAAGTTATAGGATCATAAGTTATTTGACTATCAAGTTAACTGATTAAACCAAAACATAAGTCAAGACTTTCTAAATCACTGTTATTTTCTTTAAATAGAGGTTTAAACCACGGAGGCATGTTTAAAAGTATAATTATACATACAATATTCTCTTACTATAAAAGTTTAATAAATAAAAAAGCAAAAAAGGAATATGTTTACATGTTTGCTCGTCTATAGACCGAAGAGGCACCACGTTCGATGCCCACTAACCCACTGTCAAAAGGAAAAAAAAAGTTGAGACGAAATCCATCGCCAACTAGGTAGGACCGACAAAACATTTTGTTACTGAATCATCGCTTCACGTTGATCAATGGAGTTATTCTTATAACTGAATTAGTGAGTCAAACTTTATGGCTTTAAACTCATTGTTGATTCATCTTTGAAAAAAATAAGAAATTCCAAAATTGTTTTCACACTTTGTTGATTGTCTGTTTCAAATATTGAGTGTATAATTGCGTTCCAGTTAACGGTTTTGATTCCGTATTCAGATGGCCATCGTTTTATTTCGACACGACGCTAAAATCATTTTAAAAGAGTCTAGGTTTATTGAGCGGTTGAGGTTAGCTCAGTTGGAAAGAACCCTGTTGGCCAATTGTTATGTCCGCGGGTTCGATCTTCCTGAGGCGAACTGTCACTTCTGCTCACCAAACGCGGATATGGACTGTGTTGGTAAAGCTCATTTGAATACCCGGAGTGAGGCTCCATCCGTGGAGCGCACCACCCCTTCGAGGATTAGTCTGGCCGAAAATTGGGATACCCCCAAGGTTAAACAAAAAAAAAGTCTAGGTTTACATGAGGAAGTATATTATAAAGTTCAAACTCATATTTTCTGGTTAGAACAATTTCACATAACTTATTTTGTAGCTTTCAAGAAGAAAGAAAATAAAAAGTCTTTTTAAAACCATTAATACTCTCTTTTTGTCATTTCAGTTTTGTACACACAGATTAAAAAATAATTAATTTTGCATATGTTCTATAAAAACACAATTATTTATACAATTAACTATATTTTAATTAATAAAAAAATAAATTATACTATAAAATTAAAAAAAATTACATTAAAATTTGAAAATGACACTTATTTTGTAACAATTTTTTTTTACAATGACACTTAATATGAAAGGGAACGAATATTATAAATTACAATTATATGGGGTCAAATGGTACACTGCAAAATAAACTATGGACACGTGGGCATAGTAGTCTCACGTGTCATACAGTCGACGGTCATTGGCATAAACAAACCAGCAAGGCTAACAAAAGTACCTACGTAGGACCATGTGCGGTCGTCATGGAAAGTTAATCAATTAAGATTAATGTTTGCAAACATGTGAGATCCGAACGTGTGTATTCCACCTCTTTAAGTTTCTCTTTTCCCCCTCTCAAAATGCTTCTATTTATGGAATCATATGATATGTACTATTTTAATATCAAAATGTCTCTATATGGTGGCCAAAGAAAAAGAATCTATGTATATGCTTTCCAATATTATATATACATTTGTGTCAGTGCCCTCATGTGTGTATGATTCAACTTGAAGATCAAATCTAGATCGAAATATAATTCTTAAACTTATACATAGTTTTTTTTTTCCAAACTAACTTATACATAGTTCTTTAAAAAATATGAAGCGTTTCAGTCAATCATTTTTCATAATAAAATGAGCTTGACCTTAGAGTTAATTATTAATATTATATTTCGTTTTGAATTAGAATTTTGATATCCAATACTAATGCTTCCCACGTGCGTAAAATCTGCGTTTGGCTTAGCGCAAACCCAAATAATATGGTGCTGTTAGAGCTTCAATTAATCAAAAACTCGTAGAAACACACAAACCTTAGTAGAAATTACGTTTTTATATAGATAAAAACTATTATAGTTCATAATATAATTGCAAGTTCTTATAAAATATAGTGACGGTTGTGGTGGTTAGATTAATTTCGTGTGGAAGATGAGCTGTGTGTACAATAGGAGGTAGCTGGCTACTTACGTGTATTAATAATTCTTGATATCTCTTTTTAACTTTATGTAAATTAACCATGCATCACGTGTTTATGACTCGATATTGTTCATCTTTCCCACCAAGGTGTACCACTTTTCATGATTTTTTTTTACCACTTTTCATGCTGTATTGTTGATCATAAATATACCCACATACATACTTTGTAAATAACATTACAAAGACCAAATGTTGACGGGATGAGGTAGCTCTACTGGTTAGAGCCTTGGGGGCCAATTGTCATGCTTCCGGGTTCGACGCCAGCCGGAGGCGAACTGCCTCTTCCATGTCACCAATAGTGGTACTGGGCCTTGGCCCAGGTTTATTACCCTCCCGGGTGAAGTGGACCGCTGCCTGACCGGGCCCAGGGAATGACCCGCGAAGCGGGGAACCCTGGATTATCAAAAAAAAAAAAAGACCAAATGTTGAAAAAAAACAAAATATAGACTCAAATGTGATCCATAAGTAAAGCTCTGCACATCTGATAAATATCCATTCAATCTGTTGTTTACTAGAGTAAGGTAACTAAACACTAAGTTCAAAACAATGAATATATCTCTAAATTTATATGCAGATAAATGTTAATTTATTGTAGTTATTTTATTTGAGAATGATAGAAAAATGGGGGAGGGGGGGGGAGGGGTTTGTAACTATAATAATCTTTATTTTATATTTTAAAAGAATAACTAAAATATTAAAACCTTGATAAAAACTATTAGTTTGACTACATTTTCCAATAATAAAATTTTACTTTGAATATTTGGATGACTATATGCATCCGATGGGTTTGAGCTTTGGTAAAGGTAAACCTTAATATACATTAGTTTCTCTCTTTAAGTGGTCATATATATGAATCAGCAATCACCAGATGCATACTAATATTCATATGGCTTAATAGTAGATTGCCATATTTTAATTAGGTTTTCTTTATGCATAAAATGCATCTAATTCTTGGTTAAAATACACACGCCTATTGTATACGTAGATATGCGTAATTGTTAAATAGAAAAGCGACTTGTGCGACCAACCAAACACATGTTGTTAGATGCTGGTACTTTTCAAAAGTACAGTTCATTAACTGATCTGTCAAGTTTCAACTGAAAATTATACTGTTAAATAATAATTAATTCTTTATTAATTAAACAATTTGGAATATTTTATGTTCCTTTGCCAACCCTTATATTCTTCAATATTAAGTTATTTCTACCTTTTTCAAATCTGTCTTTCTTTTCCAGATTTGGAAAAGTTTTGTTTGAATGGTTGAGACCAGAAATGGTAGTGTTAAGCATGTATCACTCTATTTTAATATTACGTGTATCAACTACCGAACTAATCATTTATACTAGTAGTTAGTACTTAGTTCCTATAAATTACTCAAGATTTTAATCAATTCATATAATTCTTACCCTCTCGTGCATGTATTAATTTTATCAAGATACATAGCTAACCACGCGGGTATAATTGGGTGGCAAATCCTAAGAGATGCTAACTGCACCGGATTCGAAACATGTTACCAGATTATCCATCCGTGTAGTCAAGATATGTAAATCCCACATAAATAACTAGACTTTTCTATCACTAGGGGGTTGGCCCCCTGAAAATTATTTTAAGCCTCAGCCTGTAACACCCAAGTCCATCAAAAAAATATAGAGCTCGTAAACTATTTGTATCTATATCTACATCAAAAGTGGAATGTTTCTGCATTGTCAACTTACATTTTTGTCACATTTTTTGTCACCTCGTGACATTTAATCAGTTTGAACAACTTCTAATATCACAAAGAAACAATCAATTATGTTGAAAATATAGTGTATATATATGGTAAAGAAATTACAGTCCAGTTGGGCATTCTATCAACCATACATGGAGGTCTTATTATCTCTTATTCTTTGAAATCTCGCAAGAAAAAAATCATTTACTTGACAAAAAGATGATTATAAAGAATCAAGTTCCACTGGCTTCATCTTTTTGATGGAAGTACAATTCTTTGTGCATGCTTGATCACTTAAGAATTCACATGGACATGGTAGATGAAGATTTTGATTTAGCATGGGTTATACTTATATATAAAGGATCCAAAAGAAGAACAAATACATATGAACTTAATTTAGCTTATCATCCCAACTGAAGCCCATCTGTTATAAACACACATATGGTGCATCTATTCATAAACAAACCCGATGAATGTGTATATATATTGTTTATATATTCCCATAAAACCTTATATGTAATCGTGATGTTCCATCTGCTTTGTTAAGTGGGGAATACGATATGTATAAATGATTTTGAGATGTATCAATTATATTATATGTTATCTTCTAAAGACTAGAAACGTCTAAAAATGGAATAATGGGCACATGCATAAGTTGTGGAGATCGAAATGGATCCACTACATACTTACTTTATCATTTAATTCGATCTACATATACGTATACCCCAAATCATATATTATCGTTACCAAAGCTGCTTGTTACAAAATTTAATAAGCGATGCAAGTATCGTGATTAATTATGTGTGTATATCCGCATATATACATATGTGGTGGTGGCCAGGCAAAGAGATGACTCTAAACGATGAAGTTGTCTCCACTGCATAATTGTTTGTTGAGCGTCAAACTACTTTGTAAATCTGATCTTCTCTTTTCTTTCCACTCGCATCTCCGTTCATTTGTAGGTATCTTCTGTAATGTGTATTTTAAAAATAATGCTTCTTTATAAATGTGCTTTTTCTTTCTCACAAGATTACACGTTTAAAAACTCATTTTAAGTTAAAGATATATATATCAAATAAAGTACAGGCAGGTAAAATAAATATAGTCTAACACTAATTAAAAAGTTAATAAGTGAGAAATCCTTTTTTAATTAGTGAGAATTCATCAATATGTAAAAGTGATTTCTCTAAAAAACGTAAAACCAATTTAGTCAAAAGAAAAATCACTATATGAGAAACCCAACTAATTTTATAGCTGGCTCTAATTATTTTTATTATTACACATAAAATTGCATGCATTGTATCATTATTTTATTTTGTAGTATTCATTCTTTTGTTATGTGAGAAAACTTAATATGTCTTATGTAAAATTCTAAAGTTCGAAATGTATAAATCTATAATCTATACTATTATTTGCGAAGTGATTTTTCGCAACGGAGCTCTCACATTAAAAGTTAGAGCTGTTAATATCGTTTATGCCCTTAATAAATAAAATATATAAATCATTTAAAAATAAAAACAAATTTAAATTTTTTTATCAAATAAATGATTAAAATAATAATAAAAATTATCCAAAATCTAAAGATTATTTAAAATAAAAAGATAATTCTGATATATATATATATATTGTGTTGTTATCCAAAATCTAAGGTGATGATTGTTTGGATAGTTTTTAGTTTTTGGTTTTTGGTTTCTGATTTTGGCTTTTAGTTTGGATTTTGGTTTTTACTTTTTGGTTTTTGATTTTGGTGTAGATTTTAGATTTTTGAAAAACTCGAATGGTATGTTTAGATTTTGGATTTCCGTTTTCGGTTTTTGTTTGTTTTTGTTTTTAAACTAATAACATAAAATATTATTAAAATGAAAAATTATTATTTTGGAAATAGTAAAAATACAATATTATATTTTAAAAAATACATAAAATTTTTATACAATTAAATATACTTTAAATATTATAAAACAAAAAAATAATAGCTATATTTAAAAATAGAAAATATAAATTACACTAAAAAATGTGTAGTACTTATAATTATATATAATTAACTTTACTAAAAGTTTATAGTACAATATAGTAGTATAATATTCCCTCAATTCCAATATATATGTTTTTAGAAATTTTATGCATATTAAGAAAACATGTTTAATATTTATTATACACATTTACTATTAAGAAAACATGTTTAACATTTACTATTAGTCTAGCTAAAATTATTAATAGGTACACTAATACAAAAAAATATACATAAAATTTTGTATTGTCTAACTTTAAAACAATAAATTTATTTATTGATATGTTTTAATTTTATATGATTTATTATGTAATTAATATATTAAAAAAAATGTGACCATCTCTTCCATATTAGATAAAATATTATTCAACTGTAATAGATTTAGTAAAAATAAGTTGTATTATAAATATTATTCTTTTTAAATTTGATTGTAAGTTTGACAAAAAATATTAAAATTATAATTGACAAGGCCCTTAAAATCCTACAAAAAATTACTTTTTATTAATATAGATTATTTTTTAGTTTTATAATTTAAATGATAGATAAAAATTTTTAATTCTTAGTAATTTGAAATAGTTACTATTATATCACTAATCTCTTTTTATTTATTAATGCTGTATCGGTACATAAATATAAAATTATTAATATTTCAATAAAAGAAAAATAAAATAAATAAAAGTCACGTACATTGTCTAAGAAACCAAGAAAATGAGGTTTTTGGTTTTTGTTGAGAAACAGGTAGTTATTACAAAATCTGGTTTCCCTAAATATTAGGGAATCTATTTTTCAAAAATCTTGATTGGTAAAAAAGTAGTTTTTAGAAAATCAAAAACCAAAAACTACTTTAGAAACTACAAACAATCATCCTCTAAATTGATTTATTAATAATAAATATAGTATACATAAGAATTTTAACATAAAATTCAAATAAAAATATAAATAATATTTTCTTATAGTTTTTAAATTAGTAATGTATATATTGATAAGTAATTTTATAAAAAATTTATGCCCGCATGCGGGCGACCCATCTAGTATCTTTAGTACAGTAGCAAAAAAAACAAATATCTTGAGGAATATAAATGTCTTTAGAGAATTAATTAGAAATTTAATAGTATTTTAAAAAATAAAACAATATTTTATTGATCAGTATCAGATAACTTATAACGAAATTTTATTTAACCAATTTATACGTAATTTGATATTTTATAGTTAATATGATATGTTCTTAATAGTCAATATTTTTACTTAATGATAAATGTGTTTAACTGGTATCAATATTATTTTATTTTATACAAAACTTAGTAAATTTTATAGGGGACTCTGGAATATATATGTTTAAATAGTTTTACGCGCGAAGGCTTTCTATATAGTTTTTGAGAAACTAATTAATGAAATGACATGAAATAAAATAAAATTTTGAAATGGTATCTTATTAAAAAAACTGTTTGTATTATTATATTTTAATGAACATGGAACCGGGCAATTAACCGGGCCTTGTGGTCTGGTGGTAATGGAACCTCAGCTGAGGCGCCCGCCACCCGACTTAGAGCCTCGGCCACTGGGGTATTTAACATGAAGCTCGTCATCGCCAGAGGGGATTAGTCCTGAGGCCTAGGAAGCCGATGGGATATCCTGAATTCCTTAAAAATTCAAAAAAAAGAACATGGAACCATTGTTGATGTTCGTCGTCGCCGAGAAACAAATACAATTTTGGTTTTGAAAATTTAAACAGGATAAAATTATTTTTAATAATGTTTTTTGCAACTTAATAATGTTTTTATACGGAAACTCTACAGCCAATTAATTAACATTCTAGTGTAGTAGTTTATACTTTGAAGGAGAGATCAAGTTTATGACCCAATAGTTTTTTTTTTTTTGAGAAACTTTTATGACCCAATAGTTAACTAAATTTACATAGTGTTAAATCAAAATTAGGATAAGGATCAGCGTAAGAGTTCATTATAAGAAAATCTGTGGACGTATAAAATAAAATGATTTGATTTGTTTCCACTGCAGTTTTCAACTTGTGTCTACAACTACTACCTTTCCCTTTCTACTATCAGTGAAAAAGCTAACCACTGAATACATTATCTTATGTATTGCACTGTCAACAGTAGTCTTTTTATAATTCAGCATTGCCAAAAAGTAAATTTAAAAATATAGTATACTGTTTTCCACTGATGCAAAACTTTTTTCCTGGGATCATAATATCGTATGTAAAGTCAAAACAATTTGGAATTTCACATGTATATCAATTATCAACAAAAACGATTGACAAAAGTGACCAAATTACCATAGACAAAGCCACCATACCATATAGTTTGTTATAGATTGGCAGAATGCACCAATTTAGAAAAAGTACAGCTTGTCAATGTGCATTCTTACTAGAATTATCACTAAAAAGGCACAATTCCAAAATATCACACAATCTTCCACACGTTTTGAAGTTCATCATAGTTCATCTATTATTTCAACTCTTACTGGCAACACACTTTCTCTCTTTCATAATGAAAATCAAACACGAAACATTTGATCCCATCCACAATGTGTCAAATCTTTGCAGACAGCATATAAAACTCCAGAAACCTAAAATCACATGAAACTTTGTAGATTGCATCGTTAATTGTTGGCTGAAAACCCAAAGCGAGATATTTAAATTATATCTGATTACGCCAATCACGTGATAGACATCGTTGTAATCTCTCAACAGGATATAAATCTTGTTTTTGAGAACAGGACATAGATCTTTACATGTATTTTAACGTATCTAGACTAGTATAACTCGTTCCATTGTCATGTCTCTTTCAAACCAATTGATACAATCTATCTATTTCAACCCAACACATATGGCATAGTGCCGTTGAATTTATCGAAACAAATCTTAGATACACGTCTTTTTAGCTCCTCTCTTTTCCGAAATAATTTAGCTATAATAATGAAATATTTTAATATCCCGTTTGCTACATAAAACATGCACTAGATTGCCAAATTCCGTCTTCTTATTTTTTAAAAAAAAAGACAAACTAAAAAAAAATATCGAAATTAACTTAGCTTAATCTATACGCAAAAATATATGCACGACTGCATACTTTTAATCATTTTGACAAGAAGTTAGTTATCTTGTACTTGTTCCAAGAAAAATACTTGTACTTGTTCCGTATGCAATTTAACCTAACTAGCCATAATGGAGAAACTAAGCTTCGAAAGTCAGACGAGAATATCCAAATAACATTAGAAAACCCATGTCGTAAACAAAATATTTAATTTGAATGACATCATACGAAGAAAAAGGAAAGCATAAAGGTGTAAAAACATTAATTGAAAGATACTTAAAACTCATATACATAGACATTTATGAACAATGGACCCGCAAGAGAAGAGATGTGGTGGTTCGTATAAAAGGGATCATAACCGTAGGATCTCGTACAAAAAATACAAAGATCATACGGCTAAGAGGAACATGTGGGAGGTATCCAAAGTGGGGGCACAACAAAGAGTATCGAAACGGCGCCGTACAGAGGGGAACTAAAACGGGGAGAGGACGTCTTCCGTTATAGAAACACACATATAGTCTCTGCGTGTGAGCGTGTGGTCCCGATACAAAGAGAGCTGACACAATTAGTCACTTGTCAGTTCACAGCGTCAGTTGTCAAGATTGGCCCTAATTTAACCAAGAAGCACTTCCCAACTTTTGTATTTCTTCTCATTAATAATCATTTTTTGGGTAAATTAGGGCAAAGTAAAAATTTTATAAGTTACTGTCTGAATTTTTGGATCAGCTAAATAATGTCACCACTTAAAAATTTTAACATAAATTCTACTCTTTTATCCTGCTCTTTTTAGTCTATAAAACGGGTGATTAAATAACAAATGTGGGACTATAGTAAAAATATGATTTTTCTAGATGTTTCTCTGATTGTTTCAGACAACATACGCAAACAGACAATTTTCATCAATGGATGACTTCGACTAGTTGAGCTGGTAAGTGTTATTAGTAATAAATCCATTATGACATGGATTATTCACAATTATTTTCTTTTAAACTGTAAAAAAAATACCGAAATAAGTAATTATACTCAACAATTTTTGTGATCGAACGTATGTAGTTTAGTGGACTTTAATGTCCTTGATAGGTTTGACCACACAAAAATTGTTTGGGGGAGATGTATATATTTCAGAAATGACATGTCTAGTTATATTTCAGAAAATTTTCGAAAGTAAAAGGAAAGAAATAATAATACTTTTGAACAGTTAAGTTGAAACAAACAAATAAAACGACGGAAGAAATAATAATAATTTTGAACAGTTAAGTTGAAACAAACAAATAAAACGACAAATAATAAAAAAATACAGTAGACGGAAATCCGAAAACACTGCTCTTCAAGATATGAATGTTTGAATTATGAGGAGTCGGTCCATAGATTCAAGCAATATATAGTCTAAGGAGCTAGACTATCTTATCTCATGACTCATATAAAGAAAATGGATATACAAAATTACAAATCATCTGCAAACAAAATCTAGAAAAAAATGAATCTAAAATAAAATTGCATGAGAGAGAAGGCACATGTCCCCTTTTAGCCTTCTGCTCTTGATAGGGAAGCCAAAATAGTTTTACTTTTGTATTTTCTCAGCCAATGCTCTTTTTGGGACCTCCCTTCATATAAGTAATTTATATATTTTGTGTCAATTCCTCTATTTTGTTCTCATTTAATATGTTAATATATATGTATATATATTATTTTTTAAGAAAGAAAAAAACAGAAGAATTTCCAAGATCCAGCTGTGAATATAACCCTTTCTTGATCGAAAGTCCATTTTGGCGTTTGTTCTGTGACCATCATCTCGCTACGTCACCGTTTTCATGTCCATGCAAAATAGTTTGAAGATAATATATAATCCCTATCCCCACTTTTCATTGATTACATCTACCTTCTACCTTATATAGACATGTATGCAATATGTATATCTACTTTTATGTTTTAAATTGATAAAATAGAAACATATACAGTTGGATATCGGATCAATTCGACGAACATAACTTTTTATGATATAGTTCATAGATACGAAATTTATTTGTTCACATCATGCCCGACTAAGAGCTTAAATTTATTTTGATTTGACATTTGTAATTGGACTGACGTACATTTCACAGATTTGCATCATGAAATAGTTTGGTAGGCATTTTTGCTAAATTAATGATCCAGTTTAGAATATGAATGATCTATTCAAATATCGTAGAATTATAAATAGTGGATATATATGTTGTTTATCATCGATCTTCGTTTAGTTTTTTTCTTTCTTTCTAAAACTTAAAAATGTTAGCAAGCGCTCATTTTCATGAAAAGTTTTTTTTGTTAAAGGGTTTAATTTTTTTTTTTGACATCGAACACCATGTATTATTAATTCAACCCAAATAGGTTAGCATGTGTAGCCAACCTTGCCGGGATCATAGAGTCTACATGGGATTCAAAAGAGTTTTGTGCGCGGGCGTCTTTTGCCAAAAGGTCCGCTCTTACATTATAAGCTTTTGGTATATGATCAATAGTAAAAGCAATAAAAGCAGAACGTAAGGAGGTAAATTCATTCCATTCAGAGGCCATTGAGGGTCATTCTTCTTCATCGTTAAGCAGCTGTACAAGCTGTAGGCAGTCCGAAAAAAGGACATTGATGTAAAACCTAGCCGCAGGGAACTTCTCATTGCATAGAGCAAGATCGTAAATTCTGCGTGCAAAGGGGAGAGAGCTTGTGTCAAGCCCATGGAACCGTACACATGTTCTCCCGACGGTAAGTCAAAGAAAAAACCCCCTCCCATTATACTTGAGTTCATCACCAAGATGCATCCACTTGGCATCTTGAAAGAAGTGGTTCACTCATTGCAAATCTGTTTGTAGCCGGGGGTTCCTCACCATCTACATGTTCGCTTGCAGGGGTTGCTTGGACTGCACGCCAAAACTCCTCCTCTCTGGTTGCATGACGGATCGTGTCTGGTGGTGATATTATCTTTCCTCTAAACGTCTTTTTGTTGCGTGCTTTCCATATAAACCAAATGATCCATGGGAACTTAGCCAGCACGTCCTCTGGTACTCCATTCGACTTTGCACGGAAGAGGAGATAATCAAAGTTCTCGAAGAGAGATTTTCGCGGGAAGAGTCTTGGACCTGATGGTATATTTGACAGGACCCAGCACTGAAGAGCGGGCGGGCATAGAAACAGAAGGTGGTTGATCGTCTCGTTAAAGGGTTTATTTTCATGAAAAGGTTTGTTATACTAATAATTATGATAATTTTTCATTATGGATTTGAAATTTTCTTATTATTGGTACTGTTACTGTTGCTGCTGTAGTCTTAATTGGTTTTGACGATTGTCTACATCTTAATGAATATGAAAAATGGGTAACCAATATATATGGTTTGTACTATAAGTCACACTTTTTTTTCTGAAAAATACTATAAGTCACACTTTCAACATTAATTCTTGATCAAGAGATTGGTGGAATGTTATCTGCTTTCAAATAAATAGTCCCCTACCAAAAAGTATATATGACAATGCATGGCCAATAATGATGAACCCATCCTCGAAACCAAACTTTCATCCACAATATTTTAAATTGTTGAGATTTTTCATAGATATATTGAATCGGATTTAATCCTATAATTTACAGGCTTCTCGTACTATACTACTTTTTGACTAATCGTACTGTACTACTATTGAGTTGACAAGTTTAACTGTAGTCTTGCATTCGAATTTACCCTAAACTACTTGTAGTGACATGATTTCTGTTGCACACCGGTTACATATACGGCGTAATATATTTAATATATCAAATATTAAACTCAAAACTGAAATTTATAAATAGTAAGGGAGGATGCATTTATATCATACACACAATATATATGTATGTATACGTTCAAAAACTATAAAATAAATTATTTTGAAACAATTATTGGAACGGTTCAAATGAAACCGAGAGTGGAGAATATTTTTACAAAAATCCAGAGGCTTAAATAATAGGTCGACCCCCCCCCCTACCCCCTACCTGGTAACTATGAACGCTCACAAAGCCACAAGAGCCTTACACTATTTTATCTTTTTGGTTCAAATATTGGATAGTATCTTAGATTTGACAGAGGAGTTTATTTTTCCTTTCATAAAGTGATAAAACTTACGAGTGAAAGACTAAGTCAGACCACACGATTTTAGATGTGCCTTCAAACTGGCATGACATGTACCACTAACTTGTACAACCTGGTTCATGCTTATAATTACCATTTACTCTTCATAAGCTATCATATTAATTTATGTAATGCATCTCCCAACTGCGTTTAATAAAAATAACATTTTGCAATCGTCTACATTACTACAAAATATATAAGTATACTTTCTCCATTTCAGGTTACTTAATATTTTATTTTATTTTATAATAAGTGATGTTTTCTTTAACCTAGAAAAAAATTTAATGTTGTTTGAGATTTTTGATCAACTATAAAATATCATTTCAAGATAAAATAAAATTCTAATTGGTTGAATTGGTATTATTAATGAAATTTTTATGTAATCAAAACAAATTATTCATAAATTTTTATATTTTTTAGTTTATGCGCATTTCGTTGGAAGCTATTTAATCAAAGAAAGCCATTACTAGCCGGAGATTTAACTTTATTGTTAATACGGATATTTCCTAATTTAAAACAATTATGAAGTACTTTATATATATAAGTTGTTGCTTAAACCCAATTTGTCCACGACAAACATAAAATAACGGTTAAATTAATTGTAAGCCATGATTTTCAAGCTTTGGTTAAAGATAGTCAAACTAAACATTAATATTAGTATGGGGTCATTAACTATCAAAAACTCTCCCTCTTAGACCATCATTATCGCCGTTTCTTAACAGGGTTTTTAAAGAAAATAGATGATTTAATTAAATCAAAAATAATTATAAAAGAGGTTATCGATCCTTAAGTGGAGACTTTTGGAACCGCTTTTAATGTCAGCCTAGAAAGCATTGGAGATTTTTTTTTTCTTATTTCTTTTCTTTTCTGTCGGTTATCTCTTTTGTTCCTCGTCTTCTCCGTCATTTGATGATTTTGAAGCCTCCAAGAGAAGGAAGATTAAGATTTAAGAGGGATCAACATGTGTCGCCTGCATCTTTATCAATCGGCATGGGACAATCATCGTACGAAGGCAGAGAGCAACGAAAGAGCAGTAGTAGTATGATTCAACATGGAGGTTATCCTGAAGAGCCAAGCATCAGACTTTTTGGTAAAGAAGCTTCCAGCGAGATGGCCCGTCGCGATCCTGACCCGTATCCTTGAATACCAACTTATATAATCTCTCTGCTTAGTGTTTTTGCTTCATGAAACACTTCCTTATATGACACATCGTTGATTGTGTATCTTCAGAGTTTCCTTGACCATTGGTATAGAATGTATGATCGTGAGTGGGAAGAAACTGCCATTGAACCCCTAAAAAATAGGAGTTTCTTAACTAAAGTTTTTAGTTACTTTTATTAATTAAAAATTCATTAAGAAACTCATTAGGGGTGATAGGGATAATTATGCTCTTAGAACCCACTGTTAAGAAGCAATCCAGTCTCCGGTCGGCGGTGTGCAGGCAGGCCCGTCTTAAGTAAACTATGGACCCTAGGCTTAGGTTTTCTTTCCCCAAAGTTATAGCTGTATTTCTATAAACTCACAAATTAGAACCCTAGTTTCTATATTATTTGACAAATTTAGACCCTAATTGTTAAAGAATTTTTTTTCAAAAAAAAAGGCCCTATGCATTTGCTCCTTGGGCACACCCAAGAGCCGACACTGTGTGCAGGTACCGGAGGATGCCTTCCATCTCCCTCTTTAACCTCTTTTCTATTTGCCTCCCTTCTATTCGGTTCAAAACCCCTCAATATGCAAGCTACTGTGGACTTTAGTTTATCACCGGAGATATGTTGTGGTTAAAGAAGTCTGATTAATGGTGGTTTAGAGTAGCGGCGAGACGGTGGAGCGACGGATGTAGAGAGGCCGGCTTTTAGGACGGAAGCAATCGCCATATCTAATTTTTCTCTTCTCAAATCTGTGGCGGTCAATTCATGAAGACGGTGCGTAAATCCAGTGGGAGACCTCCTTGGCCTTGGATCTTCTTCTCGGAGTGGAAGTGAGACAAATTGAGGGACTGAAATAAAACGCATATTTTCGTGGAACAGAAATAATAGTAATACATTTTATAAGAAAGTTTAAAGTTAAAAATGTATACTATTTTCTATGCCACATGGTCCTTTGAACAAGATTTGATATTTCACGTGTAATCAACTTGTACCATATTCCTAGATAAGAATCAATGTACCCAATATTTGCTAGGCGTTACGATGAACTGTCTTTATATAAACGATGTATAGCTAATACGTCAGCGGTGTTATCTATGATAATTTTTGAAACATACCAAATGCATTTGATCTTATATAATCTTTTTTAAAAAATCGATTTTAAAAACCCTAAATGTGGATATAATTAAATAGTTTTTGGTAACTAATATGCATGTACAGCTCGTGGAGCTCTAGTACACGATTTTACCATATAGATATGTACGTAGTAAATTAACATTGAATTAATGTGGTATATTTTATATTTCTATTTTATCATCAGCAACTAATACATTGGCATTATAAACGCCGGCAATATTAATATAAACTATCAAACTCCATACCCTCCTTATATATAATCTTATCTGTTATTTATCATCCATTTTTCTTGTGATTCTGAAAATATAATACACTAAAAATTATTAGATTTTTATTTATTTATCAAAAATTATTCAAATGCAAGTTTTCCTTGAACTAATAGTTTTATGGTCCAACTGTAATTACATTTGGTAATTTATATATTTTGTTTTCCTTCTAATGCCAAAAATCAGTCATGTATCTACATTGTGAATTTGCTACTAATGCATAAATATCCAAAAAGTTACTCCCACAAATTTCTGAAAATATTATTGTAATATATATATTTATATATTTAAATAGATTAGATTCTTTTCAATGAAATAAAAAAATGAAAATGAAGGAAAAAGAAGACTGGCCAACTCCTTTATTAAGATACTAGGAGAGCTAGAGGAGAGAAGCATCAAATTTTCACATCTCTTCACTTAAAGACCTCAAAAAAAACTCCAGAGGGCTCTTCACGAGAGAACTCTTTCTCTTTCTCATCCAAAATCTCCAAAAAATATCATAACCTTTCTTTTATCACCATCACCGTCATGTATAAATTATCAACAACCACCACCGGTACTGCCACCGGTACGGCCGGGTCCGAGAACCAACAATCTCGAACCGGAATCTTCCATGATCACTCGTCCAACAAAACCTTGGAACAACCCACAAAGCGAAACCTCCAGCATTACGACAACAAAGGATCTCCACTTATGTCGGAAGCTGTAACCGAGGCCAAGTCTCTCATCACGCTGGCCTTTCCGATCGCCGTGACGGCTCTAGTCCTCTACCTTCGCTCAGCCGTCTCCATGTTTTTCCTAGGCCGTCTCGGTGACCTCGAATTAGCCGCCGGTTCACTCGCCATTGCGTTTGCTAACATAACCGGTTACTCTGTTTTATCCGGTTTAGCACTCGGTATGGAACCACTCTGTTCTCAAGCCTTTGGTGCTCACCGCTACAAACTCCTCTCAATCACTCTCCACCGAACCGTGGTTTTCCTCTTGGTTTGCTGCGTACCGATATCGGTTCTCTGGCTCAACGTCGGTAAAATCTCGGTTTACCTTCACCAAGACCGGGACATCGCACAGCTAGCTCAGACGTATCTCATCTTCTCCCTCCCTGATCTCCTCACCAACACTCTCCTTCACCCTATAAGAAACTACCTTCGTGCTCAAGCCATCATCCACCCCGTCACTCTAGCCACTCTCTCCGGCGCCGTTTTCCACTTACCGGCTAATCTTTTCCTCGTTTCTTACCTCCGTCTCGGTTTAACCGGCGTGGCAATCGCCTCCTCCGTCACGAACCTCTTCGTCGTGGCCTTTTTGGTTCTCTACGTATGGGCAAGTGGTCTCCACGTGCCAACTTGGACCGACCCGACATGGGACTGCTTACGAGGATGGGGCCCACTGCTCCGCCTCTCGGGACCTAGCTGTGTCTCCGTGTGTTTGGAGTGGTGGTGGTACGAGATCATGACCGTTCTTTGCGGTTTGCTCGTGAACCCGAGATCGACGGTTGCGGCGATGGGCGTTTTGATCCAGACGACGTCGTTTCTCTACGTGTTCCCGTCGTCTTTGAGCTTCGCCGTGTCCGCTCGCGTCGGGAACGAGCTGGGAGCGAACCGTCCCAAGACGGCGAAGCTAGCGGCGATGCTGTCTATCGTTTTCGCGGCGGTGACGGGGGTTACAGCGGCGGCGTTTGCTTACTCCGTCAGAAACGTGTGGGGGAGAGTGTTCACCGGAGACGACGAGATTCTCCGGCTTACGGCGGCGGCTCTTCCGATATTGGGTTTGTGCGAGATCGGGAACTGTCCTCAGACGGTGGGTTGCGGCGTCGTGAGGGGGACGGCGCGGCCGTCGACGGCGGCGAACGTGAACCTCGGAGCGTTTTATTTGGTGGGCATGCCGGTGGCTGTTGGTCTCGGGTTTTGGGCCGGTGTTGGGTTTACTGGGCTTTGGTTTGGACTCTTAGCAGCGCAGATTAGCTGCGCTGGTCTTATGATGTACGTGGTGGGGACCACAGATTGGGAATCGGAGGCTGAGAAGGCGCAGACGCTAACGTGCGCTGAGACTGTAGAGAACGATCTTATTAAGACGGTGGTGAACGAAGGTGTGAGCGATGAGGCAGAGCCATTGATTCGCATCACGGTGCTTTATTAATCATAAAGTATGGTTATAAACTTATAATTATATTTCCCCTTTTTTGATAGAAGGAGAAAGTTTTGTCTTTCTTGAAAAAATTTAACATTTCTTCTCCTTTTTTGTATTTAACATTTTTTTTGTTTCTCTCCTTATTTTTTATGCCTTGTGAATGGCCGTCTATATGGAGTTCAATGAGTTTTTTTTCTTTAAGTTTCTACATATGAAAAGTATTTCAATTTGGGATTTATTCAAATAAAAACTGCTTTCATAAACATTAAGATAATCACATGAACAACTTCGAAACGTTATTTAATTACACCCAATCTAAGACAAAAGATGTTGGGACCATATAGCTGGAGCGACAGAGAATTCAAAGTATTCTATTTTGAAATTTTGTTAATTAAGATAATACAGGAGAAAAGAATTTACTATGCGAATAGTGATTTAATTAAATAAAATGTTAGTAAATAGAAAAAAATGTGTTAAGGTGATAAAAAAGGAAAGGGAGTAATATGGTAATTTGGAAAAAAGTGGCAACCCTGAGGGAAACAAAAACTTGTGTCTCAAAGATTCAGACAGGTCTGAATGAATGTTTTGGATTCCCTATAGACTAGAGTGCTGTTTTGTTCAGAGATGAGAGAGAGAGAGATAGCAAGTCCCAAGGACCATTGCATCATCTCATCATATCTTTTTCGTCCTACAATTTTTTTTCTTATCATAAATTTAAAATATTTATCTACATAATTCTGCATTTCGATGGTTATGGTTCATAGCTTTTAAAAACAGCTATAAAAATAATTTTTCTTTTCTTTTTAACACTAGCACTGAGATTTTTTATCTTAATAATTTCACTAACATGGAGTAAAGTGTGAAAATGTACAGTAAATTAGATTCTACAAAAACTAGATTTCATATTGAAATAAAGGAACTTGTCATTACAAAAAAATAAACATTTTACACTGAAAAAATCAACTTCTCATCTGGACTTAGGAATCACAAACTTTTTAGGATAAAATATAGTAATTCTATCTAAATTAGAAAGTTAAAATGAAACTTATTAATTATCATGACAATGGTATTTATTTGAATAAATAAATCTAAGAGAGTGTTCATCATGAAACTGATGTGATTTTATTTTATCTGGTTATTTTTGGTCTGTGCAATAAGTAATTAACTAGTACCACGTTTATAGGTTATATAAAAATAGAATGCATAGCTGCGATCCATAATACCTGCTGAGGTACACCAGTGTTCATACAGTGGCGTGCCTAGGTTAAATGAGGCCTAAGGCAAATTTAAAAAAAAAATTGTATAAGGGAAGATTTGAACCAGGGACCCTTGGTCATACACCAATTTCAATCTACCACTACAGTAAAATAATTTTTTCAAATTTGGGGCCCCAAAAATTTTATATTTATCTAGGGGTCTGAGGCAAAAGCCTTTTTCAATACATGGTAGGCACGGCTCTGTGTTCATAAATATATATCTTTGCATAAACGAATATAATTTATATTATTTAAGTAATTCTAATAATTAATTTGGAAATTCATTTAGAGTCATTTAGATAAAAATGGGTACTTCCTCTTGGCAGAATAACTTCGTACTACTAAAATCTTATGTGACAAATTGGGTACCAATTATTGAAGTACTGAACTTATCCTCTGATGCAGAAAATCTGGAAAATAAGACAAATTTCGAAAATAGTGGGAGAATCTTTTGAATTTTTTTTCACTAAAGTCTCAAAATGAAAGAAAAATAATAATACTTGAATTAGATTAACATTTTTTATACCAACCAACTTTTTTTAATTCCTAAAATTATATATTCTTTCCATTTCATAAAAAAATCTTATTCTGACACTTTTCACGTGAATTCAAAAAGTAATAAAAATAGTAATGTACTTTTATTAAATGTATAATTACTTATATAAAATTTATTTAAATAAAAAATTATTAATTATTTAAAAGAATAAAAAGAAATTGATATAAAAATTTACATTGAAAACATATAATGATATTTAAAAAATTAAAATGATAATTTTAAGAAACAAAGAGGGTAATATTTTTCAAAAAAGTCTTTATCATAAAGATCACATATTCTAAACTGATATATTATATTATTTTTTTCTGAAATCCACAAATTTTAGTTACACTCCCGTATAATAACAAAAAGCTTTCTTGGTCTTTGTTTGGGCACATCACCTTCCACAGTTTTCATACAGAAGCATCTCAAAAAAATTTATGAACCTTCATCATTCGGATAAGAAATAAGTATAACATTAAGAAGCCTTGAAATTCTATTCAAACCCTTAATATAGGTAGCTAGGTGTCACAAATAGCAAGTATAGACCTATTTCTAAGGTTTTATCTACACTATTTTGAATCACCTAGAATGAAAAAGATTCTATTTTGGTGAAAAAAGAATCTGATACATGAAAAAGGGTAATAAATTGTTGAAAGGTATAGATTAAGTAAGAAGAAGAAAGGTTGCAGCTACGAAATTAATTTTCACTGCCCCATAAATAGATAACAGATGTGTGGGGGAGAGAAAGATAAAGGACAAAAGTGGTTGAAAGAAGAGAGATAGAGAGAAAGTGAAGAAGAAACAGAACAGTGGCAGGTGCCCCCACAAGTTAAGACAGAGCACAAGTTATATAATTGGAGTGTACTGCTCACGTTCCACACGAGGGGGCCTCCCTTTATTTACTACGTCTCTTCTTGTAACTTCCTCGCTATTTATTTAAATAATTTAAATTGCAACATTTTCTTCAGGATGTTGCCATGGACTAATCCTAGCTAGGTAGTCCAGTTCTAGTAGAGCTCGCAGTCATGCAAATCGATCTACATTTGGCTTTGATGATGGTTTTTGTAATTTGACGGATGACCACGAGAGTTATCATCCTCATATATACTAAAGAGAACTAATGAGAGAAACCTTGTATCATTGATTTTAATTGATTAATGAATCGAATTCTAACTATATATGTGGAACCTTGCCAACTTTATTAATTAGTACATGCATATATTGTAATAATTTCAACACGATTACCAGTCAACTAGTTTTGAACCTAAGAAAGTACGTTCAAACTTTCAAAGGTCAGTCAATTGTCGCATAATAATAACATATGATTGGTATAGTCATGTCTGCTAACCATCAATCATCTTTGGTAGTATTAGCTATATATATTATAATGAGATGAAAATGCAATTTTATACTCCCTCCGTTTCAGTTTATATGTCGTTGTAGAGAAAAAATTTCGTTTCAAAATAAGTGTCGTTTTGTAGTTTCAATGCAGAATTTATTAATTTTATATGTTATTTTATTTTTTTATTGGTTGAAATGTATATGTAATTGTGTTTTTATCTAGAAAATATGTAAAACTGAATGTTTCATTAATCTCTGTGTACAAACCTAAAACGACAAGTAAAATGAAACGGATGTAATATCAAGTTTTCACGTTATGGGTATAAAAATACTCTGATAAAAAGACTAAACGGTTTAATCATTTAAATAAAACTTTCATGGACGTCCCATCTAGTTTCAATAACACAAGAAAACATTTCAACATGATGTCAAGTATAACTTAATGTAAAACTTAAGAAAAAAAACTTAATGCAAAAAGAAAAGCTATTGAAAATGACATCATTAATTTAATTTTATAGGTTAGTATTTGTTTCCAGAATATATTAAAGATATAATACGGGAATAATCAAAATTAACATTCTTGTGAGTGTTCTTTAATTTGAAGAAAGCAATAGTTTGGGGGAAACCTTAGTTTGTAATACCGTTGATTTGTGTCCGCTCAATTGTAACAATGTTTAATATTTGACATTCTGAGCGCTTATAATGCTGTTAAACTAGTCCACATTCTAACATAAATCATACAAAAAGCTCGGTGCACTAATGACAAATGTAAAATAATAATATTGAAAACTATCGTATTACTAACTGGGGACCAATTCATCTATAAGAAGCTTGGTGGATGCTAGTTTGGACTATATTATAAATGATGTGTGTAGAAATATTACAATTAGAATATGTATATTAATGTATCTATAAGTCAAAGTTATTTAATAGCTTATCCTTCTTAGTAGAACAACCCAACCTCTCTATATATTATATATAACTATCTAGTCACTCGAACTATGGATATATATAAATATGCATGACCATATGCACAAGCTATATTTTCATGTCACATGGGGTTCCATTTATGGTAACAATCCAGCCCAGCTTATATCCAATAGTAGACAAACATGTGATAACAAGACCCCAAACAAAAATAATAATAATAGAGAATAAAACCAAAAGGACATAAACCAAACCACCATGCCATGAGAGACCAAACCACATGCACATACATGGGAGCCTACACAAACGTGTTTTGGTTAACGCCCTAATTTACTTGTCCACCTTATAACCAACATTTTCACAATCTCATACCCATCTCTGTCTAACCTCCCCAAAAATAATTAATGAAGAGGTGACATAAACCCATTTTAAGATAATATGCTCCACAGAAATGTTATCAAAATTTTCAAATCTCAAAGTAATCTAAGTTAATACTACTGGTGATCGTACTTTCATGCAAACATGTTTTTGGACAAAATTTCGAGACTAGTTAAATCAAGATTCAGACATGTCCTTACGTTTCATGGATATACTTGGGTTTATAAAAGGGGAAATGTAAGTAACACTAGCAGTGTGATAGTGATCGACTTGTATAATATACATGCATATGTCATACATATACAATTACATGATCCATTATATGAAAGTAAAACTTGCATGTCATATGTATACAACTACATCATCCATTATAACTTGATATCTACAAAATGATCTATCCAAGCTTAGACCAATCTATCTAACGCCAAAATAGGTAAATGCTCATCATATCATATATACATTCGAATCACGTTAATTAGCGCGACAATTCACTTATCAAAAATCTAGAACTTGCATCTGCCACACAAAATAATAATTTTTAATAACTTAAGACTGACAAAATGTGTTTAATATATATAGATATACCTGTATATAGCAAGTTGCATGTATATTAAGAAGATGTCATAAGTATGATTTTATGAACACATGACTTGCCTGTGGGACACTCTTTTTTCTCCACATGTTTCCCTTTTTTGCTCTTTTTAGGGCCTTTTACTCAGACCTTTTGTTCTTTCTTTCATCAGTTCACATGTCCCTATTTTGAAATATATAGACTCGCTAATTTGACTCCTCGTGATATTACCAAGCGCAATTTGACCTTTAGGGAAGGGGAAAACATAAAGGAAAAGCAGATGACCTATTATGGTATTCATAGGAATGAGTATATGCTAATGTTATTCTTTTTAGACTTAGATTGCATCTCGAACTTTACTTTTGTTTCCACTTCCACACACTCACAGTCACGTATACGATTAAAAAAAACAAACGATAAATAAAAACGTGTCAACTCTAACTAAAAACAGCGAAATGAACATGACCAAATTGTTTCCAGTTGTGATTCTTGTTCCCATAATTACTTTCTTAGTATTTTTAGTCTTCGTTACGGAGTTATAGTTTTGTAGCAGTGGTCAAGAAGATTGTAATACATTGTGCTACATGCATGCATGCAGAAAAAGTTTTTAGTTAGGCTACATGAACTTTTTAGGATCTGTAGTAAGCTCTTCATTGCGTTAAATTCGATTTTAGTAGCGGCTGATTGTGATGACGACATTAGCATAATCTACATGGGTTTTGCCTCTTATGTTCTCTACTCTTTTCCGGTGACGAAGTAGGTTGGAGACGACACTAGAATGTCCGTTTTGATTGGGCCGATATTGAATTTGCCTTTTAATGGGCTTTACATTATCGGATTCATTTGGATTGTATTTGGGCTTTATAATTTTCCTTACAATAATAAAAAGAAAAAACAAATTGTTTCGGTTTTGCGAAATGGAAACGGGATTGTAAACCGACAGTGGTTTAGTTCTAAATTCGATTGAAACTCGGTTTATTAACTACCAATTCAGTACGTCGCGTTGCAAAGTACATATAAATTAACCAATTAAAAGAGAACACGTGTCACCGGTATTAAATTCAACGCGAGTAGATAAAAGCAAAGTAGCTTCCTTCGATCTTAATCTTTCGCGGAAGAAGAAGAACCAAGCAAGACCAGAGAAAAAGTCTGCTATTTTTTTTTAATCGAAATCCCAGATTTTCCCAGGTAGATTGAGTCTTTCTTCATCTACGTGGTCTAATCGATCAATCGGTTCATAATTAGGGTTAACTTTCTTTTGTAATTTTGTAGGGATCTAGCAATTGATTAGATTGCGAGTTAGAAAGAGATCGAAGTGGGGGAAAGCAAAGATGATGAATCGGCTATTTGGGAAACCAAAGCATGAGGGCAATGCTCTCCAGACATTAGACAAGCTCAACGAGGTATCTATGAGTCATCATCATCATCATCATCATCTATATGTCTTATCAATTCCAAATCCGTTTCTTCGTTTTGTATGTATGTATTTAGAGACTTAATAGGCGAAAAGATTCTGACTTTTGATTTGAATTGAGGGCATTTTAGACTCTTTGTTTATCTTTACTTTCACTTGGTTTGTTGCTTATTGTAAATGTTTTGGTTTATGGGGGGGGGGGCAGACTCTCGAGATGCTGGAGAAGAAGGAGAAAGTTCTCCTGAAGAAAGCTGGACAAGAGGTCGAGAAGGCCAAAGAATACACTCGTGCCAAGAACAAACGCGGTAACAACCTATACTTTGTTTTTTTCTTTTGTTATTACATTCTAAAAGCTTGTTGTTGAGTTGTTAGTATTGGAATGCTTCAAGCTTGTATTGATTCTTTGTGCAGCGGCTATACAGTGTTTGAAAAGGAAGAGGCTTTACGAGCAACAAGTCGAACAGCTTGGGAACTTCCAGCTCCGTATTCATGATCAAGTTAGTAAGCTTTGTTTAGTTCTTAGTTAGTAGTGTTCTTCTAATAAGTTTTGTTCTTTTTTAACACTAGTAGTTGTAGATGACTTTATATCTCTTCTTCATACAGATGATTATGTTAGAAGGCGCAAAGGCAACAACCGAAACTGTTGATGCATTGAGAAGTGGAGCTTCTGCAATGAAAGCTATGCAGAAGGCTACGTAAGTGTTCATCATTGTTATTGATCCCGTTGCTCTAATATGCTTTCATACTTTCCTTTTGGCATTTGCCTTCATGCTTTTAACGTTTCTAGTGCCTAAACTCTTAAACACTTTAAAAAAAAAAAACAGAAACATTGATGATGTTGACAAGACCATGGACGAGATCAATGAGCAGACAGAGAACATGAAACAGATCCAAGAAGCCTTGTCTACTCCTATCGGCGCTGCTGCTGACTTCGATGAGGTAACTTTCCTCTCCCCCCAACATGATTATATTTTTGTTTGTTCAGCTAAGTTATCTTACTTCTTCTGTTTGGTAATAGGATGAGCTTGAGGCAGAGCTTGAAGAGCTAGAAGGTGCAGAGCTTGAAGAGCAGCTTCTCCAGCCGACACCAATGCCTTCAGTTCCAGGGCGTCAACCAGTCCGTCCTGCTGCTCCTAAGCGGACAGCTGAGGAAGAAGAACTCGCTGCATTACAGGCTGAGATGGCCCTCTAAGGTCTCGACTTGGTCGAGCAGATCTGTTGTATGCATGGATGATGAGAAACAAGAACATGTGCAATGTATATATGAAAAGGATCCCTGAGTCAAAATTAAACTGGAGAAGAATCATCGTCGTCGTGAATGCTATCAACATTTGACTTGTTTACATGTTTTTATATTTTATCATTTTGTAATTTTTGAATCGTTTGTGACACGTTTTTTTATTCGGTAATGTGCTGCGTTTACTACAACTTTGAACAGCTTTGGAGTAACTTGAATCTGATCTTCAGAGTATACTTAAAGATACCGCACTACTTACGTGCTAGGCCTTGGCGCAACTTAAAGATCATTGAAAGGGAATATTTTGATTTGGTTTATCCCAAGATCTCTTACAAAAAGGTCAATGACTGGTTGACTTGCTCTCAGGTGCACCTTTTTGCAGAAGATCCTTATAACATCTCTACCATTTTATGAAAGCTTGTTGATGTCCTCTCTGTTTGCAGTGTGGATGAATCATTATGCCTATTCAGGACCGCTTCTGCCTACAGGGAAGAGAAGGTTCACAATTATTGAAGTCTATAGCATTACAAACAACTTCAATTAAAGTGATTTTGGTATAGTCTACCTTGGTTCTTTTGTTGTGTGTGTGTCTTCATATATACAGTATATGATTTGAGTCTAATTTTATTTAATACTCCATTTTTTTATAAGTTTTATAAGTTCATTTGTGTTTTTTTAATGAAATATATATATATATATATAATCAGAAAGGAATAGTAATTTTATTCCTTTACACTAAAGAGGTAAATGGAAAAAATTGCAGAGGAAAAAGGTGGAAGTGGCATCAGTATAATTAGATAGGCACCGTACTGGACCATCGTCTCTTTGACCACTCCAAATACTCAAAACACGCGAAAGATTCACTGCTTCTTCACTACTTTTGACTTTGACCGTAATTTATTAGAAGTTACAGGGTTCTTCTGAAAATTATCTGAGGGTCAAATAGTAAATAAATCAAACCCTTCTGAGATGCCATGCAGTATAGTACACTGTCTTAAAGACTAGACTAGAGAGTTACTCATCGTTACTTTTACTCCAGCGCCACAGTTGCTCTCTTTCTACATAAACCTTCATTTACATCTTCTCTGTTCCCAGTTTCTCACTCACTCTTCATCTCCTCTCAATGGCTATCCCACGTTTCTTTAAGATCTTCCTCTCCCATTTTAGCTCAGAATCTATGGTAAGAATCTTCTTTCTCTAATCTTTTTTTGTCTTGTCATGGACTTTGAATCAGTTTTCTTTGGAAGGACTCGTTTCTTTAACTGTATATACGCCTCTTGAGATGAAACCAAGTCTTGTTATTGTGTGTGTGGAAAGCCTCTGTTAAGGTCAGAGGTTTAGATGGCTCTTGAGTCTTCTTACCTTAGGGTCTCTCTTGTGTTATATCTCTTGAAAGTTGGTTTTTGATTATTAATGGTTTCAATGCTACGATGAGCTACCACTTGTTTTGCCCAAAACAGCTCTTCTCCAAGGAAGTGGTGGATGCTTTTGGAAGGTGGCTATGATTAAGAGGCGAGACCAGGTGTATTTTGGACAAGGGTGGACTAAGTTCGTGGAGGATAACCGTCTTAGAGATGGAGACGTAATGACTTTTGTTTATGACGGATCTCGCAATTTCAAGGTCAGCATCTATGGTAGTGGTGGGTGTAAAGAGGCAAGAGCTGTTGCTCAAGTTATAGCCGTAGGTGATGATGATGATGACAAAGAAGAGAGTGTTTGTTCTCTTAGCAGCGAAGACGACACAAACACTTCTTCAGAACCTGAGATGGCCCAGACTGTCCCCAATGCTAGGAACCAAGGTCCTAACCACACTGGTTAGCCTTTTCATCACTTAAAGTCATTTTGTTTGATTGCTTTTTATACAAAGAAGCTCTGTTTAATGCTCTGAAATTTTGTGGTTGACCTCAGAGGATGCCAACATAAGTGACATTTCTTCAGAGCCTGAGGTAGTAAACACAGTCCCAAGAACCAGCAACAGAGGTCTAAACACACTATTACCTTTCTCATCACTTTAGAGTCATTTCGTTTGGTTAGCTTCTCTATCAACAAGTTGTGTGTATTTTTTTTATTCAGGAAAAAAGAGAATTGTTGTGGTAGAGTCTGATGAGTCGTTTACGTCAGAGGATTCCAAAAACATGAGTGACGACAGTTCTTATTCTCCTCCTAGCGAAGACACACTCCTTGACGTGATCCCAAAAGTAACAAACTCGAGGAAGAAAGGTAACTAAACACACATTACATCATTTTCACCAATCTTTCTGTTATATACATAACTGTGTTGGTCTCTTGAGTCATTACAGGAGAGCTCAGAGCAGTAAACTCTATTGTTGGGTCAACAAGTAGCAGCTCTCGTTCAGTGTCTAGGAAGAGACGTAAACCTCATTTTCTTGGTTTCATCATTTCCCTTACGGTCACTATTTAAACTATGTGATAGATACTTATCTTGAAAATGTTTTTTTATTGACAGTGTCGACAATCAAGAATCCAGAGATGTATCTGGATGATCCGAATAATGTATGTTTTGAGACAATGGTGAAGAACAGGATATACGAGCTGGTAAGAACCCACACAATAGGTTTTCTTAAACTGTAACTTTTAAGTTTTACTGATGAGTTAATTTTGTTTGTAACATATTACAGAGGGTTCCAAGACAGCTACTGAAAGACTACTGCCTGAAGTTCCAAGATTACGTGTGTTACATTGACAACCACGAAGACGGGAGGGTAGAAGGGAGAGCAGCAACGTGGCAGGATGGGCGTGTGAGTATCAAAAAATGGGAACGCATATGCGAGAGGAACGCACTGAAGAAAGGAGATCATGTCTTGTGCGAGCTGTTTCGTAAGGAAGGTTTTGTTTATGCCATCAAGATTCATTTCCTCAACACCACCACCACCGAAGATGCTTTAAAACGTTATTAGCATGTGTGTGTATGAGCAAATAGAGAGATTTGAGTTGCTCCAAGTTTATGATTTTCTCAGTTTGTTGGGAGTTCTGAGGTTTAAGACTTTGATGAATCAGCTCTCTGTTTTTAGTTTGCTTTTTGTAAAATCTAAGAGGAGTTTGGGGACTGAGGTCTAGTCTTTTCCTAGTCCGGGTTAGTCTTGTATTAATCTCAAAAACATGGCATGAAGTATTTGTCACTAAGATTCGGATTTGGAGTATAACACAACCAATCCTTTTTTTTTTGCTCAACTAACACAACCAATCCCTACAACTATAAACCACTTTAATTGCATTCTATATCCGAAAGTTGTATATCATACAATAGTTGAAGCAAATGCTTATGTTTGTAAACTGATGGAAATAGAAGTCTCGGAGACAGGAGCTAGTGAAAGATCAGAACCGCTTCTGTCTTCAGAGAAGAGAAGGTTCACATATGATGAAGTCTCTAGCATTACAAACAACTTTAATTAAAGTGGTCGGTAAAGGAAAGGGTTTGGTATAGTCTACCTTGGTTCTTTTGACAGTCCATCAAAGGAACTTAACCTCGTTTGTTGGATACTGTGATGATGGACGTAGCATGGGTCTCATCTATGAGTACATGGCCAATAGAATCTTGCAGGATTATCTTTCTAGCGAGAAGGCAGAGGATCTTAGCTGGGAAAATAGACTCCATATAGCCATAGACTCCGCACAAGGTTGGTTCTAAATCTAAACCGAGATATCAAACCCGGTTTAGTCTAATTCAGGTGTGAAACCTTTATTTTCCTCTGCAGGGTTGTGGAGGAAGACGTGTATATCCTCAATATATTTGCACACCATGGATCCAGACCACCAATAGCACTACACACAGACGTTAAAACAGCAAACATACTATTAAACGATAACTTGGAAGCCAAAACGGCGGAGATCAATCATGAAAACCGACGTTAACAGCAAGTTAGTGAGAACTAAATCAAGGTTTGAATTGATTTTTTTTTTTTAACCTGGGGTCAGGTTCATGGAGAGGCCCAGACTAATCCTCAAGGGGAGGTGCAGTCCACGGATAGACCCTCTCTTCGGATATTCAAATGAGCCCTAAAGCATGGATCCATATCCGTGTAAGGTGACAAGAATCGGTAGTTGGCCACCGCCAAACGTGCTACCTCATCCCGTCATCTTTTATTTATCTTTAAATATTTTTTTGGTGTTATGTAATTTTTCTGAAGTTAGACTTAGGCATGGGCATTTTAATCTGGACCCGAAAACCCGAATCGGAACCGACCCAAAAATACCCGAACCGAAATCGAACGGAAAGTTTACAAGTACTTATTGGGTCCAAAATTCTTTTACCCGAAAGAACCGAAACCGAAAAGAACCGACCCGAACAGACCCGTACCCAAAAAGAACCGACCCAAATAGACCCGACCCGAAAAGAACTGATTCATACCCGACTTAATAACATGAATATCCAAAATATGATCTTTTATGTTCTATTTTATATATTTTACTTTATGATTTAGTTGAAAAATCTTTTTGTTAACAATATTTCTTATTATTTGTATAACATTTTCGAATAATAAAAAAATTTAAATGTAAAAATTTAAAGTTTAATAATATATTATTTTAATTATTAATAATTTATTATAAGTTATTTTATAAAAAATAGATATATATGACAAATTTGACTAAATTTGATGGAATTTATGTATTTTGTGTCTTTTTCATATCTTAAATACCCGAACCCGACATAAATCCGAAACGAACTCGAATAATAACCGAATATTACGAAAACTTTATAGGTATTTTAATTATAGACCTGAACCGATCAGACCCGGGAAGAACTGACCTGAACCCGAACCGAAAAATTACAAGTACCTATTGGGTCTAAAATTCTAAGACCCAAAAGACCCGGACCCGAAAAGAACCGACCCGAACCCGACCCGAAAATCCGAACGTCCATGCCTAGTTAGACTTACTTTTCTTTTTGATGTTTAAAGATTCACACACTTGTATTTTTTTTTTAAAATTGTAAATGCTTTTGTTCTTTGTGATGAAACGAACTAGATAAATTTTCGATATTAAAAACAATCTAGGCATATAATAATATAACTTGTAATTTGATTTGTTTGTCTTCTTTAGCCTGGTTGGCCCTTTGTCTACTCTAGTTTGCTCCAGTAATAAATTCATCTACTTTTTTTTTTATTTGACAAAATATCATACCATCTCTCGTTTGCGACCTAGCTAGCTTCCAATAACGAAGAAGGTGATTGCGATATGGTGATGTATAAACTGTTGATGTATGAGTTCGGAGAAGTTTAAGACAACAATGAAGGTTTATAAACGGTAGTAATTAAGAGGCTGGATTTTATGATTAAAAGGTTATGAAACTCAGCAAAACTTTTAAATAATATTTTAAATTTAGTATGTTAAAGTTTTGGTTTGGATTTTACGTATATAAATAGTCATACATTAATGACGAAGATGAACAATCCTATTTAGATGGAAAACATAAAAAGCTTCTAATAACTTGTAATATTTTTAGAAATACTTTTGTTATAGTTTACTAAAGTAGCTAAAAATTCTATTATATAAAAAATAGTTGAAAAGAAAAATCTGTCATACAACCAGAAATACATTGATGCAATATTGTGGCTGAATATTTGATAATAATACAAACAACATTTTCTGAAGATTCCAAAAAATTTGTTAAAATTTTGAAGGGCTTTTTGCAAATTTGACTCAAAACTTAAAGTTAAATGCAAAACTAACCTCTCCTTCTCTTTTGTTTTTCTTTTGTCATATTCATCCCACATGTTCACATTATTTACAAAAATGCCATTAATTTTTTTTTTCGAAAATAGCTTTTTTTACTCTGTCAACCTTGTCATCTTCAAGTATTTACAAGATTGCCATTGCCATCAATATCCCAACCACCATGAACAACCAATTTGAAGCTCTTAATGCATCTAAAATCGATTTACACACTCTCTTTCTCAGTTGTTATGAACTAAAAACAACATCTCTTTCACTTTGTCTCCAAATTCATCCAAAAAACTCAAGCTTTTGATTGCAAAATTTTTATGGTTAATAGAGCTAGTCAAGCATACTATGCTTGGTGGGTTACCTTCGTTTCAGGTTCTGGGTGGTTGTAGAAAACTGTGTGTGCTAAGGAAGTCATCTCACTAGTTTATGGTATTAAATTGAAAATTTTCCAGATCTGTTCGCGTAGAAGACTTACATGTAAGTTGTCTGGCTGTAGAAGACTTACTTGTAAGTCTTCTGGTCAAGACGACTTACAAATAAGTTGTCTGGAAGACTCAGACAACTTACTGATAAGTCTTCTATCTGGACGACTTACTTGTAAGTCGTCCAGAATATAGACGACTTACTTGTAAGTCGTCCAGACAACTTACCAGTAAGTCGTCCAGATAGAAGACTTACTTGTAAGTCGTCCAGAAGATAGACGACTTACATGTAAGTCATCCAGAAGATAGACGACTTACATGTAAGTCATCCAGAAGATAGACGACTTACACCAGAAGACTTAATATACTTAGAAGGAAACCAAAATATTTTTAGCGGGAAACTAAAATATTTAAGCGGGAATATTAGGATGACTTACATGTAAGTCGTCCAGAAGATAGACGACTTACAAGTAAGTCGTCCAGAAGACTTAATATACTTAGAGGGAAACCAAAATATTTTTAGCGGGAAACTAAAATATTTAAGCGGGAATATTTAAACTCACTATTTTCACTCATATATGCTGAAAAAATTTAACTTTTGTTTATATTAATTTATATATCTTAAAACATATGTTAATTACATGATTTCAATTTTTCACTTATCAAAATTTTTTTTTTAAAATTAATATATTTTTAAGAAGAACTATACTAGACAACTTTCAAGTAAGTCTTCGAGAAGACTTACTTGAAAGTCGTCTGGACAGAAGACTTGCGAGGGTTAGAAACGTAAAACAAAATTTGTTTTTCTTGTTTGTTCACAAGGGGCTGGTTGTAATTTCAATAGCCTTTTAGGTTCCTTTTGCATTTGATTCAAGTTTGGGTTTACTTTTGCATTTCAAATTAAGTTTTGAGTCATTTTTGGCAATTTTCCCAATTTTGAAACACGTGCAAAATTCCTTTTGAAATTTTCTTAAAACTTTTGTGAAACTTTATGATAACTTTAACCGACCAAAATGTGATGAATAGTATACACCGATAATTTTAGCTGTTCAATTAACCCAAATACGTTATCTTTATCCTACAGAAGTTGTCTTTTTTTTTTGTCATCACAGAAGTTGTCTTTGTTAGCAAAATTTACATTATGAGTTAACATAAAACCTATTTCTGTATAATAAAGATAACTTAGGTTTCACCAAGAATATGACTCATCATTTTTCGAAAATGCTAATATTAAATGAATAAAAATAGGTTATCTTAGCATGTTAAATCTTCAAAAATGTAATACATATATAGCTAATTCAATTGTCTTCTTGAGTACACTGCTACACAGGCTTGGGGAAAATAATTGATTTAAACAGTTAATATAAGTAAACTAGTATAACAAAAATGACTTTATAATTAGGTTTCTTCTTTTTGACATTAGGCTCGAGTTTGTTGCCTAATCGCCCTACACATATGTAGTAATTCTTGATTGCAAAATTTGGCCGTTCCCCCATATAACAACATCTGTATCTGCATTTTTTTTTTTTTTGTCGTCTGTAAATTTTATTTAACCACCGAAAGATCAAGAGTTCATTACAATACATCAACCATCTTAAGCTAAGATGAGTTGATCATACAAAAAACAAGACTACCATAAGCCTTTAAAACACTAAGCCAGACACGAACTGGAGCCATTAGCCGGACATTCCCGGAAACATTAAAACATACCTAAAACACTTAAAATAGATTAACTTCACTTAACATCACACTGAAGTAGCATTATCAATTCATCAAAGCATAAAGGCAAGGCATGACCATCATCAGCAAAATCCCAAGCAGCCGGAAATAAGCATCAAGACTGGGTGAGCGACTTCAAAAGAGACCAACTAAAACGGAACCATTCCGTAACTTGATGCGTCGCGTAAACCACTTCAACCACTGAAGAAGGGACCATCAAAGAAGCTGGATGGAGCGACAGGAAACCGGATACATTACCTTGAGGAGAGTAAGGCTCTTAATCTGACAGAGTGCAGAGAGAAGACATGAAGAAGATACACCAAGGAGACACGACAAAGACCACGGGGTCACACCTTGTGCCCTAACCCGTTGCTGCCAGAGGATAACATAGAGGCATTCCCACCAACAAATAACCACGAAACTGAAAGCTACCATGTTCCAACGAGAGTATACAGAACGAATCCAAGATCCGCTAAGCAAGACCTCAGAACAGAGAGATGTAAGAGAAGGATCAACACAACAGGGCAAAGCCGAAAATCCTTAGAAACCAGAAACGAGATCGATACGAGCATGAGAGAAGTCATCGCCACCCACCAATACCGCACCTGACCATAGCCTCACCAAATCCGTTGGAAGAATTACCACCCCACATCAGAGCCGGCATGAACCTGCACCGGACACCAGAAAAAAGTTCGGATCTGATCAAGCCATCAAGCAAAGCACGGAGACCGCCACAAAACCCAACAAAAACTCATATCCATCCCCAGCCATCAAAGGACCTCAGTTTCACCGATTAAACCTACTAATAGACACTAAAGACCCTCTCACAGCACCGACGAAAACCACCGGACACCGGAGAGGGCGAATCGAAAAGCCTTCTTTTCTTCTCTTGCGGCTGCTAGGGTTCGTCGGGAGAGAGGACAAGAACAAAACATTCTGCATTCGTAATGCATTTAATTATATCTGTGTTTCTTCAAAAATGTTAATTTTGATACCTAACATTGGACCCACAATGTCGTTTCTATCATGAATAAGTTAATTATATCACAAAATATTCTTTCTGAATTTGTATTTTGCCTTCCAAATATCCTAAATAATCGTAATTTAACAAAATCTGATAACCTGAAAAAAGAAAATTAAAAATAACTCGATTCATAGGGTTACTCGTTTTTCGTAAGGATTTTACACCTTGCTAATTAATTTTAATATGTCATGACTTAGAAACAACGCACCGGATATAAATAACTAACCATTTAAAACATCATGATTTAAATGATAATTTTAATTATATATAAGACACTAAGAATTATACACAACTAATAAAAGCACAATATTTAAAATTTATAATAAACGCAAAAAAATTAAAGATGTTGGACCGTGACTCTGCCCATCTCCCATGGCCATCGTACATAGTTCAATATATCAAAACTCAGTTTGGCCCGGTCATCAAAGCAAAGATGGTACTGGTTTAATCAGAGTTGGCCTTTTCTTAGCCATCCTGCAAATTTGTATTGTCAATGTCATTTTCTCTCTATGATATAGCCATATCGTATTGGATAATGTCACAATCCAATGATTCGCCAAACGCTTATGTTACACCACTGAACATGTGTTTAATTGGTTAAAGTAACTTTTAACTTTGGTTAATGGTGACTAAATTACTTATTTCATTTTGAACCGTTCAAGGTATGTAAGATACAGTCAAAGTCCAACTCCTGAAACGACAATTCATCGTTAAACAATACTCATTAATAATTGAAAAAAGAAAAACCTTTGGCAAACATAATAGATAAGTAATAATTAGCATTCATTTACTGAATAATAAACAAGTGCGTTACATTTTACAATATAGTCTTAATAAACACGATAGAAATATTAATAATATATATTAATGTTCCGTAATTAAAACCCTAGGCACATCTATACAAACGAGATTCCAAAGTCTTCTCAGAAAAAGCCTCCCCCAAAATCCAAATCCATATTTAATTATATTATTATCGGATAATGCAAAATTAGTAAAAAAAAATAATATGAACACACTTCTAGATCTCCTCCTCCTCTTTTCCTTAAAAGAGATCCAAGAAAAAACCGATACAGAGATCCGGGTACGGGTCGGATCTTGTCCTTCCTACATCACCAGCTCGGAAACCCACCCGACATCAGGAGCTTCACCCGAGTTCCTATCCGGATCCGGTTCAACCCGATCCATGCAATTCTCCTTGCTCAGTTTCTCAAACATCTTTGCCCGCAGCTCACGACCCGACTCCACCACCTGCTCCGGCTCTTCCTCCAAACCATTCTCCCAGATATCCATATTCCCGGGTCGGGTTGGTGTTGTAGGCAGGCTCTGAAACCCAGGACCCAAGATGGATCCACGTGGCGACCCGAATCCGGATTGGTAGCAACGTAACGGATTGTTGTAAGACGGAGGGAATGATTTCACCTTCTCAAACTGTAAGTTCCTAAACGAAGACACGACGTCGTTTATAGAGTTAGACCCGAGTGAACGACTCAGTGATTGACTCCCCGAGTCAGCTCTCGGACTCACCGGCGGCGAACCGGAAACCGGCGAAATCGACAGCTGAAAAGCTCTAGCACATGAATGACGAATCGGAGACGAAACGTCGAAGGAATCAACACGATCAGGGCTCCGATTCGGGAGATACCTAAGCTGATCCGGCGAGTGAGCAAAGAAACAAACTCTCCGGCGACAGTTACCACCGTCTTTACACGGCTGAGTCCGGTAACGAGCCGGATGAAGCCAACACTCGAAAACACCGTGAGCGAACTCGCACGAGTCTCCTTTCACGCAACCGCCTTTACGGAAGTCAGGACAAGCCGTCCCGGAGTAACTGTACTTCCTCGGATCTCTCCGGCGAGCCTTTTCTCCGGGATGAGCGTACGGACACTCCGTCCAGTCATGGCTCCGGCCACGAGCACACCTCCGGACTTTGAAGTCGTACATGCGGAAATGGTCACAGGAGTACGCGTCGATAGGAGAGTCCGGCCCGAATAGATCCGGGTCCGAATCCGGATCCGGTTCGTTAGACGGTAAGTAACGCTGCAACGCCGCCAAAGCTTCAAGCATGCTGCAATCTGGACTGTTCATCGCCGGAGAGAAAACCTCCCCCGCCGTGAAATCTTCAGACACGGGCCATGTTGGAATCTCCACCGTTGGATAAGTCCGTCGAGTATCTCCGATCATCATCTTCGTCGTCGACTTTCTCTGAAGTTTTTGTTTTTCTTTCTGGTTTGCTGTTGTTTGATATATCCCGGCAAAACCTTTATGTAGAAGAAGTACTTAACCGTGGTTTGGTTACATATTTTTAACCATGGTTAAGACTATTAGCCTACGACTAGGAGCTGCTTTTCTACTGCTGTTAAAAGATAAGTTAAAAAAGTTATCGTAACGAGGCTGTGAGGTACACGTGTGTAACAGCGGCTTCAGAGTTATCCACGCGGAAGACTTATCTGGATTTTTTCGTGAGGTGGACGTTTATGTAGTGACCTTGAGGTAGTCCACTTAACCGGCCCGTGAATGTATTGACTCTTTAAGATTTATTAGATTCATTCGGAAAAATGGTTGTCTTCTGAAGTCAGTTGAGTTTAAGATACGCTGAATACGACAAACTAGATAATCCGATTTTTGTTAATTAATTATACTATTATTTATCCGGTGCATAATTATCCTCTCAATACAATCGTAACACATTAGTTTTTTTTTTTGTTTATCCGTTACATAATATTATAATAATATCAATCCCAGAGATATATGTTGCATTTTATTCACAATTCGATTTGAATATAAAATCTCGTTTAGAAATAATACTAAATCATATTGTTTTGATATTTGGCTAATTAAATATTATGACAAATCTCTCAAATAACACCTTTTGAAGTATTTGTCACAAAAATAAATTTCAAAAACAAAAATGAACAAACTAGACCTTTTTATTTTTTAAAAATTAATATTTTTTATTTAATTTTTCAATTTTAAACTTCACCTCCAAAACCCCACCCCATAACTCTAAACCCTAAGTCAAGATTAGTTAACCTAAGGGGTATAAACGTATATTTACCCCCAAAATTCCACCACAAAAAGGTTATTTTTGTCATTTTTTCCCTTAAAGTTTATTTTTGTGACAAAAACTTTTTTAGGTCTATCTTAAGGTATTTCATTTAAATTATACATTTTTGTAATTATAGGATATTACTGTAAAAACAATGAATCACTTATCAGGCGATATATCTCAATAGAAAGAGTAATTTTTTTTAAATTAAATCTATCATATACTCTTTTGGTTTTAGTTTATTTGTCGTTATAGAAAAAAAAAATTATTTCAAAATAAATATCTTTTATAATTTTAATGTATAATTTATTAACTTAAAATATTATTTTATATTTTTTATTAGTTAAAATGTAGTTATATATATAGATAATTATGTTTTTGTCTAGAAAATACGTAAAATTAAATATATTTTTAATTTGTGTAAACAAACTTAAAATGACAAGAAAACTGAAACCGGGGGTACTACGTAATATTCAAAACTATAGATCCGGGCACCATTTTGTTGATAGATGGTTATAACAAAAAGAGAAATGGATAAGAGTTGTGTCGGATGAAGAAGACATGTTGGAACAGATTTGGAATAACGTTCAAAGGCATTAAAGAGGAAAAACATATATGTTTCTTTGCTAAAACTGGAAGCAATTCCATATCCCTCAAACACACAAATCGACCTCTCATCTATCTTTTCTTCTCTTTTTCTTTTTATATGAGTTTCCTCTTTTTTTTACTCTAACAACTACTAGTATTTATTTTAAAACCACTAGTATTTATTTTATTTTAATTCAGTTAAATGTTACTCCCTCTGTTTCATAATAAGTGTCATTTTAACATTTTTTTCTTGTTGCATAAAAAGTGTCACTTTAGAATCCCAATACAAATTATACTTATTTTCAGCTGAAAATTAATTGCAATCTGCATTGATTTAATAAATAATTATATTTATCTCAAATACTATTGGTCAAATAGGTGTAATTAATAACAACATACACACATTTCAATCACTTTCTTAATTTGTGTGAAAAATGTCAAAGTGACACTTATTAAAAAACAGAGGGAGTATCGTCTTAGCCTCTTAGGGTTTTCAATTAAATGGATAACGATAAATGCTTAAGATGGTAAAGAGTTTTGAAAAATTAAACACAGCTAGAGAAATTACTTATTGCTTCCATAAAAAATACAGTACACGTGCTTCCTCTCTGATACACGTGTTTTTAATTCTTATAAAAAGTTACATATATGTATATATAATAATATAAAAGAGTGTTCCAGCGTTCAGTTTGAAAACATATATAATACCTAAGTTTTAACGAAGAAGACAAGTTGCAAAATATCTAAAAAACGTGTAGCTCATACGGATTCAACGAGCAATTATTAGTTATATTTATTTGGAAGATAGTTAGATGTAGACACACAACGTCTCCGTTTGCATAGTCACTGAACCGGTTAAATATTCGTGAATGTATGGACCCAACCATCGTTAATGTCGTAGCTCTTACGGGATGAGTCGTATAATTTCAAATATGTACTAATTTATGAAGAAAAATGAAGACAAAATTTGATTGAAAGTGATTTTATATAGTAATACCTAGCATGGACCATAGATATACAGATTCCCCATCAATGCTTCTTTAAAAGATTGATACTTCCCTCTCTCAACTTGCAAACACAACCCAATCAAAAGACGGACTTCAAAAACTTATATAGATGATTTCTACTCGCTTAGATATTTATCCGACATTCACTTATTTGGCAGCCTTACCTTTTGTCTGATTCTTTAATGGAAACTTTGCTCAAAGAATACAAATAGTCTGTCTTCTAGCATGTATTTTCTTTTAAAAGTCATTAGACAATCAAGCAATTTCTTCTTGTAAACATAATCACTATGTAAACTATATTATACGTTAAACGGCTTGTAAAGTAGTGTTTAAAAACCATAGAAATAAAAAACCAAGTGTTACATAATCCTAAGATAGCCATAATTTTTTTTTGTCACAAAATAGTATTAATTTTTTTTATTAAAAATGTTAATATACACTTATATTTCTAGGATTAACTAATCAAAACTTAGAATTTTGAATTATGGGATAAAGTTTTAGAGGTAGATTTAAACTTTTTAAAAACAAAAAATAAATTTTAAATTTTAAAATAAAAAAACTATCTAATCATTTTTCTCTTGGGAATTTTTTTGGTGAGAAAAACTTTAAAATAACTAGTTAAGAGAACTATCTTAATTCCTATATATAATATGTTATATTTCAATTCTAAACTTTTTGTTTCTGCAGAGTTGTAGGAATATATTAAATAAATTTTGTAAGTCAATATTTTTTTCCAAATACATGTTTGGAGTCAAAAACATATAATTCTTAAACTTAAAATCACAATATATGATATTAATTTCGTTATTGATCACTCAAACTAAAAAAAATATAGTACATTAGATTTTTTTCCAGTTGATATATTTATCTAACAAATTTGGTAGTTCTCTAGGCTATATATTTTTGCGTGCATTAAATGTTGTAAGAAACTTTATCCTTGTTACCCGGTGCAATAATATATGATCAACAACCACCTGCATATAAAACTGCAGATTAGCCAAACATCAAGCACCTGCCAAAAGTAGCTAAGTAGGTTGCAAACTTATTTTAATCCCACTCTTGGAGATGGGTAATATATTAAAAATCAGTGTACCAAACTAGGCATGGGGAGTGGGGAGGTAACGACACCCCAACTATTAGCAGCACATGTGAGAATGGTATGGTTACGATTATTTATTTACCATCGATGACATTTAATTCATCAAATTCCCATCTTCAAAAAAGGAAAAATAACAACGGAAAACAGTTTTAAAAGAATGCTACGTCATATACAGAGAAATGTCTCTAACAAAGATTACACGAATAATAGTATAAATTTTGATTTTCTTTATATCTTTACTTAAGAAAAAATTCAACTATTTGTTATAGTTTTGACGTTTGTCAACTAAAAATGTACAATTGTACAAGACCAAACATAAAATGGAAAATGGTCTTTCTTTTTAACGTAATATATATGTAGAGAGGATCTATTTCTTCCAAGTATAGTAGTTTGCAATGGCTGCGCTTATATGTATAGACACGAGAATGGGACTAGTCATCTTCAAAACAATTGACCGATCAAAGAATTTCTGTTAACCCATGTGTGTGGACAACAGCAAAGAAAAGCTAAAAAGATTATAATTTGTTAGTGAAATTTTTGAGGGACCAGTCTCTCACTCATCTTCTCGTTTCCTAATTCTTTATGACTTAAATTTCTTTTTTTTTTTGAATATCAGAATGTTGGAACCGAAATATATAATTCCTCCAAATCCAAAATTTAATATTATTAATTTCTTTCTAGCAGTCACTTGAACAGGTTAAAATTTATACATCACAAAAATCATAATACATCATTTTATATGTGAAAACCCAAGTTTATGCAATCAAATAAATTCAGATTGGGGATTTCTCTGATTTACCATTTATCTCATTGCAATTAATGTATAGCTAACGTGATATTTATCACCAAAATGAACCCTTTTTGGGGAGTAAACACAAAACATACTTTTAAAATAATTCTTAAAAATATGTTTTGGCTTTAGTTTAAATCGAATTTCTTTGTAAATAAGAGATTTTGAGTTCTTATTTTTGGGCAGCTATTCATTGTTCTCACTTATATTTTTGATTTTTTGTTACTACCTAACCAAAATGTACCAGTTTGATCAATGAGTGGAATTTGTTTGAACAATTTTTTTTTACTAGTTGAACTAAATATTGATTGCCATTATTTAGTTGAACATGATGTAAAGTTTGACAAAAGAAACCATGCGACCCCAAAAACACTCCACAATGTGAAATCTCAGCCACAAGTTTTAAGATGTCAATTTATACTTTTACTTTTTCTTTTGTTTCTTAAACATCATTTGTCTTCCATTATTTTATAAACCAATTTGATTTACATCTTTATCATCGAGCATCTCGACAATACAAGACAATACTATTCTCACCACATGGTTCAACTTCAAAATATCTCTAGTGGCTTTGATTAATGACATGTGGTTCATTTATATTGAGCTAGGAATATAAATCATTGATAACTCAAAATGTTGCCAATCATGTACTAAATTTAATTTTAAATTTAAATATGATTTAACATGTATTGTATTTAAGTTAAAACTTTGACTTAGATCTTTTGTAAAATTGTTAACACAAAAAATTAACCAAAATCAATCAAAATTCCCTGTTTTAGTAGTTGAGTTATGATCTAATTGATTTTTATGTTTAAAGATGAAAATAATTAATTTTCAGAAAATTTCCGTGTCACGTTTGTCAATTTTAAATATTATTTTGATGGTTCTAATTCCACAACTATAGCAATATTTAAATTTATTTTTGTTTGAAACTGTTACTCTACCTACCTTTGTGCTAGTCAAAGATTTTATAATCTTTTTTGTCCCTACTTTTAAATTATTCAAACTTTTAACTAATTACTATACAAAATCTTAAGTATAATTTTATTTGATAGTTTTAAAAATATCATTCAAAAAATTCTTATACGAAAGAGATAAGTGCACAGTTCAAAAATGATGGAATACATAAACATTATATATATTGAAAATATTTTCAAATATTTATAATAATTTAAGATAATATTGATTTATTTATTATTAAAATATCTTAATGATTCTATATATGTTTATTTATTCAAGCTTTTATTTAAAAAAATATACTGCAAATTATAAGCTTTAATATAAAGGTAACTATTATATTTATTGTAAATTACATCAAATTACAAATTATAATCCACCTGTCGGAGCCCTCCGTATATACTATTTCAATGCATTAACCAGTGTCCCTGTTATTTGTCAGTATCATTACCTTGCTGTTATTTTTTGGCAAAAATCATTGATATCACGTAAACTTCGATGTAAGTTACGAAAACTCCAAAATTTCCAGAACTAAGATTATTGTTTTTATTAGAATATATGACACATCACTTTAATCACATAGTTCTATTATTTCTGTCCAAGACTTCGACATGATTTCGCTCTCGTATTGCTTCGTTTAGTTACTCATTTTTTTTCTTTCTCGCTTGCTTTTTCATTACTCACTTTTCCCATTTAACTCCATTAATTAGATCATAAGTTTTATTAGGGCATAGTGTGATACTGGAATGAGATACAAATCAGGTAGTTTGCGTCACACGATTTAAGCTATCGTTGACGAAAAGGGTAACAATTAAATCGTCTAAACGAAATGCCAATTCTATGTCTTCTCTGAATGTTTTTATAATGTAAAGGAGCTTATGCATGTGATGTACGTAAAGAATGTATACGTACACGCGTCCAAATCACTTGATAAGAATGCCACCTCTTAAAGGAAGCATGAGGGATCATGCATGCATGTCCCATCCATCTCGACCGTTCATTACGCTTAAATTTAATACTTTTCTATGATTTTTTTTTTTTTTTAAATGTTCTATGATTTATTTTTATTTTACAATACTTTCTTACATGATTCCACCAAACTATTAATAAATTTAGTCCCACGATCATGACTACTACGTGATCCCTTTTATTCCTCTTTGATACAGTTTTTATTTACTATAATAACCAGTTCTTGGTCTTATCCACTAATTCCCAATTATTTTCTTAATTATCAGCATAACAATATCTACCCATTTTGATCATGGATGTATGTGAAAATAACCCTGGCTTAGTAGTATTTTCTGAAATTTAACCTAGTAGGCTAGTAGTATTTTCTGAAATTTAACCTAGTAGGAGTTTCTTAAATCATGGGTTTTGTCTAGATTAAATAATTGTTAATAAATGTTGTAAATTTATGAAAGTTAATAATCTATCATATATATATATATATATATGATAACTACATCAAAGATTATTCAGCGACTATTATCAATACCATTATATCTACAATATCAGAAGGTATATATCACGGAGAACAAAAAATTGCGAATAAAACGCTCTAAAATATAAGTAAACTCTCTCTAAACACGTATATAAATTGAATAACATAACATGTCAGCCGAATCCGAATATTTTTAAAGTAAAGTCTTCAATAAGCAAAAACTACTTTAACTGGAAAATACTTCATACCAGACCAAACACCAAGACCTAAAGACCAAAGCAGTCTATGAAACATGCCGCTCAAAAAACATTTGACAACCATCTAGGGGAACCCCTAGCCACATATGACTGAAATCTATCCCCAGTCATAACGCTGTTAGCAATTAACCGAGCACCTGTATTGGCATTTGATGATTCAAACAGTACCCGCCCATTCCAACAGCTCCCCAAGCAAATGTTGAGTTCCAAAACTTTATACTTGAAGGAAGGCCATGCTTTTGGTCTATTAATAGCATTAACCAACATCCTCCCTTCAAATGCAAAGTAAACTCTCCAACACTTGTGGGAAATCATACTCTCCACCGCCCACGCCACACTTAAAAAATAAGCTTCATCTTTTGTCCAAACTCCAGTACAAGATCGTCGACTATGAAGTAGAACCGTGCCTCCCACATCTCTTAGAACCCAAGCAGCACCAACCTCCTTTTTCTTCTTCGACCATCTCATACCAATGTTACATTTAACAACCCCGTCTGGTGGGGGATACCATATGTTTGTATGAGATAAATCATTAGTGCTACTTTCTCCTGCATCCTCACACTCCATTTCCTGTGCCAAAAACCACATATTAGCTTCCTCCATTGCTTTTTCCACGTTTGTTCTCCATCATACAACAACCCTTCAAACAACAAAGAGTTCCTGTTCTTCCATAGGTACCAAAGGATCCATGGGAAAGCCTTCGTAATCCATCTCATCTCTTCTAAACTTTTCCATGTCTCCAAGAGATAACTCACATTCACAAATACTGAAGACTCGTCAAAACCTCCCGTGGGGAAAGGAAAACCTGATATAGCCCAAACTTGACGAGACAAAGTACATGTGAATAAGACATGATTTATCGATTCACCATCCATTCCACATGTTTGGCAAACCGAATCACATCTCATACCACGACTTTTTAAAGCATCTAAGACTGATACCGCACCTGATAGACCTTTCCAAAGAAACACCTTCAATTTAGACGGAGCTTGAATACTCCATACCTGCGCCCTTAAAGGATTCAATGACGGTTTCTCTGTTTGATTTCTTATTAAATCCTTCTTGTTCTCAGAGAAAGCCAAGTCGTATCTAGTCTTTACCGAGTACACCCCACTTCTAGTATGCTTCCACACCCAAGAGTCAGGTTCAAACACTGAAGGTTGATTGAGCTCGAGGAATCTTACATCCCTAGGTACAAACAGTTCTACCAGTTTCCTCCTGCTCCATCTTCTCTTTGATAATCAATCAAATCTGACACCAGCAGGTTACATCGAAACATCATCGTTGTCTTCTTATAGGAGGTCTGCACCTTCCATCCTCGTCCTCCAACCATGGCTCTGTCCAAACCTTTAGGCTCTTTCCATTTCCAATCGAGGATTTCAATCCTTTAACCAAGAGATCTCTCCCAAAAATAATACTTCTCCAGGCGTAAGAGACCTTTCCAGCCAGTTGAACTTTAGTCACGCTCAAATCTCCACAATATTTTCCTGTCAGATTCTCTAATACCTAATGGGGATGAAATCTCACCATAAAAGGATCACATGATCTGCCTCAAAGTCACGTGACACCGTTCACAATGCTGAACACGTGTCTTATTCTCACGGCACGTGTCCTTGTTCGCAGTCCTTTGATCGTAAGACACTGTTCACTCACCACGTCCCGTCAGAAATCAATTACAAGATCTTATTCATAAATTTGTACGGAGAAAATATACGTGGCTGAATCGTTTTTTGGCGTTTGACCACTTTAACGTGTCCATTAACAGTGACACAACACATGGAGAATCTGGACCTTTGGCTAAGATATTGCCACGTGAAAACATCGACGTTACTCCAATATCTTATGAGTATTTTTTGTGGTGTGATATTTTTGAGCTGCATAACATTTTGGTTTACTGTTGGAACCGTGTGAATCCCATTACTCAAACTTGTTATTGACTGGTTGACTGAACAAAAAGTAACTGATTTGTTTCCCTTATGTATTTTTAAGATGCGTTAGAAATATATAGTTTATCAAATTCAATGGATATCATAATTGTTTAAGAATATCTTAACCATTCTGTATATTTTTGTAAAAAATAAATAAAAAGAAACTATTATACAAATGGTTTTGATATAATTTATGTTTTTATAATAGATTTCATCTAGATTAGGAAAAATATAAAACATGCTATTTAAATATATAATTTTTTATAGTAAACGTATTACATTTGGAACAAAGCTTATTTTAACTATTATACTATTTTAGGGGAAAGTATAGAAATAAATTGGAAATAATCTTTTTTTCAGGTATTACTTTTGTTAATATTTATGCACATTTAAATAACAATTAAAATTTCTGAAATTTATTAAAAATTGATAATGATACTAAACATTATATCACTTTTTACAACAACTTTTTGGCAACTTTGTTTCCTAAGTGGTGGCCTAGTGGTAAAGCGCTCACAGTTGTGAGTAGCGCCTTGGGTTCGACATGCGGTGACCACAACGGATTTAACATCTTTTTCGTTGGGATTCAGGACCCATTCGGGGGATAGTCGGAACTCTAAATAAGTTCCGGACACCTGAGTTATAAAAAAAAAAAGGCCTAAAAAGCTGAATGCAAGTATATATATTTGTCACACGACTCACACCTAGGAAACCGCAAACACCCGCCTTTTCACTCAGAAATTGTGTTTTTTTTCTAACACCGCTCACAAATTATGTAACTTCTCGTGTTAAACTCTAAAAAGAATAAAGCACTCGATTAAATGGATCCAAATCATGTCTTTCATTCACTTCAAGTGATAATACCAAGTTTGTAATTTTCCATCATAGGTTGGACGGTGGCCCCTCTAAACGTTTTTGTCGGTAAAAACTGAAAATAGTAGTTTTGTGAAAAGAACCAGAACATTTATAATATATTATGAATTAAGAATAATAATAAAACTGAAAATGTTTACCAGGAAAACGTAATGAATTGACAGGAAGTGAGAAAAGAAAACAAGAAATTTTAACATTTTACCAGAAGAAAACAAGAACCTAAAGAGTAGAAACATGATAAGAAAGAGGTTTTATTAATTCAAGCTAGAGTTGGTCCCAAACTTTTGAGAGGCCTAATGAGAACCCCCAATACTTAGGGTAAAGAATATGTAACAAGAGGTGGGCTATAACCAACACAACAAAATAAATTTAAAACATATGGGCTGTAAGTAAAACATATTGGGCCATTCTGAAAAGCTCTTAGAATTATACCATGTTGGGCCAAAGTGGATATAATATTAATACAATAATTTCTTTGACGTCATTAAGATAATAATATTATTTAAAAACATGCTCATACAAATATAAAAATCACCACCGAACTTACTCATTATTAGAGTCCAATCACAAGTTGACAAAAAAAAGCGACCGAATCACTACCAACTTAGAAATATTTAACTCTTAAAGAAATAAAAGAGAACCAAACTCGCTGTTCACGCTAACTCTATTAGTGGATTCTCTCTCCGCAGAGTTCAAAGATGGGTGACAAGATCCTCGCCGTTCCTCTTCTAGGGATCAACCAAGTAACCGTCCGAGAAACCAAGAAACAGAGAAGAAACCTAACGCTTACTCTTTCTCTAGTTCTGTTTCTTTTTCTGGGAACTTCAGGTATGATCTGACTCAACAAACTAACTATTCTATCTTTTGAAAAGCCGTTGACTTTTACCACTGTAACAAAACGTGAAGTCACTTTGATTCTGTATAGGTTTTTACTACTTTAGTGACGACATAACACTTTGGTTGTCAAGACATGTAACAAGTAGTAACAGTCTTAGCCATGAAACTCTTGGTGACGAGATCGAATCAGAGAACGGTGTTGTCGCTGCTGACGACGGCCGGTGCTCGGAGATTGGTGCCTCTGTTCTCAGAAGAGGTGGACACGCTGTTGACGCTGCCGTGGCTACTACATTATGCGTCGGTGTTGTTAATCCGATGGCTAGTGGCATCGGTGGTGGATCGTTCTTGATCGTTAGCTCTACACAAGATTCCAAAGCTGAGGCTTTTGACATGAGAGAAACCGCTCCATTAGCTGCTTCCAAGGTATCAAAGCTTTCTATCTTTTATACCAATGTTCAAGAAAGAAATGCTAGGTGGTATTTAGCCGAGATTATTGTTTAGGCGGCCGTCTAAACTGATTTTTTTAAGAGCTTAAGAAAAATCAGTCTAAGAAAATCGTTTCATTTAGATCTGGCTGACTAAACGGACGTCTAAGCGTACCATCTAACTGCTGCCTAGACTGACTAGATGACTAAGCGGACGTTTAAACGCCACCTAGACTGACTACGCGGACGTTGTCTAAGCAGCAGCTTTCTAACCAAACGTCTAAACACCGTCTAAACCAATTTTTAGAACATCTTTTTATACTAGCAAAAGTTTTCTTGGATATAATGTGTGTTAGCTTGTGAACTGATGATGCAGGATATGTACAAGAACGATGCAAATGCAAAATCCAACGGAGCATTATCAATGGGAGTCCCTGGAGAGTTAGCTGGACTTCACGAGGCTTGGAAACGTTACGGTCGTCTTCCATGGAAACCACTTTTCAAGCCAGCTATCAAGCTAGCACGAGACGGTTTCATTGTGGCTCCATATCTAGGACGTGCCTTATCAACCCACTCTTCTAAGATACTCAAAGACCAAGGCTTACGGAATGTCTTCTCAAGAAACGGACAGGTTTTGAAACCAGGTGACACTTGCTTTAACCGGGAGCTAGCTCGGAGTCTAGAGACAATCTCCGAGCTAGGACCGGAGGCGTTCTACAACGGGACAGTAGGTGAGAAGCTTGTTAACGACGTGAAAATGATGGGAGGGATCATGACAATGGATGATCTAAGAAGCTATAAAGTTCGAGTAACGGATGCAATGTCTGTGGATGTTATGGGATACACTATTCATGGAATGCCACCTCCTTCGAGCGGAACACTTGGTTTCCCGATGGTTATCAACATCTTGGACAGCTACTCGGACTTATACACTGGTTCAGGCAGTGATCTTGGTCTGCACCGTTTGATAGAAGCAATGAAACATATGTTAGCTGCTCGTATGGATCTTGGAGACCCTGAGTTTGTTAACATAACAAAAGCTATGAACCAAATGCTCTCGAAGCCACGCGCTGAAGAGATACGTAAGAGGATCTTGGACAACACTACGTTCCCTCCTGAGTACTATTTGAGCCGTTGGAGCCAACTTAGAGACCAAGGGACGAGTCATTTCTGCATTGTGGATGGGGACAGAAACACTGTCTCTATGACAACGACCGTGAACTACCCTTTTGGTGCTGGAGTTTTGTCTCCTTCCACTGGGATATTACTCAACAACGAGATGGATGATTTCTCTGTACCTGAGATCACTCCTGATCATCTCCCTCCTGCACCTACTAACTTTATTGAACCAAACAAAAGACCATTGTCTTCCATGACACCTCTTGTTATCACCAAGGTTTTAGCATCAACGTTCTTTATTTGTTTTTTCTCATCTATAAACTCACACACACATGTAAACCTGATGCAGGATGGTGAGTTGGTGGCGGTGCTTGGAGGAAGTGGAGGAACGAATATAATTGCAGCGGTGATTCAAGTTTTCCTTAACTGCTTTGTGTTGAAGATGAAACCCTTAGAAGCTGTAGCGAGTGCAAGAGTTTACCATCAGGTAAACATATTATGAATATGATAGATGTTTTTTTTTTAACATACAGATGAAGTAATCATTGTTTTCGTTGTTGTTTGTTTGAAGTTGATACCAAATGTAGTGCGATATGAGAACTTCACTGCTATCAATGGGGATCACATAGGAGTTACTAAAGATAGCAAGATGTTTTTGGAAGAGAAGGGACATGAACTAGAGGAGATGTCAGGTGGTGGAGCTATTGTTCAACTTATTGTTCAGAGTTTCAAGGAAGATGAAGAAGAGATGGTCACTGACTTTGGAAGGAAACTTGGTAAAGATTCTATTAAGAGATCAAAACCATTCAAGGGGCTACTCACTGGAGTTAGTGATCCTCGTAAAGATGGGAAGCCAGCTGCAGTTTGATTTATTAATGTTCTCATTACCTATCATGGGATGTAAAGTCTAATAAGCAAGATGTGCAGAAGTTGAACCAAACATTTTCTTATCGATTTGTTATTACGGAAGTGTAAATTACAGTTTGGTAAGAACAAGATCAACCCATAAGTTGATTCCATTATTATCACAATTATAACCGTATGAACTCTCCCCAAGGAGGTAATGTATATATCTTCTCTTTGCTTAAGCTTCTATCAAAATAAAGAAATCTTACTTTCTTTTCAAACAAAGATCTGACAAATGTTTTCAGACAGAATTGTTTCACCAATTCATAGCACCTGCTTCACCACCTTTATGGTTTGGCTCGTGATGATCATCGTGCTTCATGAAACTCGGTTGGTTTGTTGAAGACAAAAGCCTTGCCCACATTCTGTCAGTGATCACCACCTTGTTCTGTTTCTCCGTGATCCTCTACACAATATTCAAACCATTATTGTTAGGAATGTAAGAGATGCTCTCGGGCTGATTCAAAATGGGTATTTGATGATATATCTGAGACTCACATAGAAGGGAATGTAAGTATGTCTGCCATTAACAAGGCCAACAGTGAAGCCATTGTAACCAGCCATCACTCCATGAACCGCGCTTTGAGCTAATAGCGTGCAACATACATTGTCTGATGCATTGCTCGGAACAGCCCGTATCATATAGGTTGGATCTGAAAGAAACCACACAAAACCAAATCTTTATTTCTCACTTTTCACACGGACACACAATAGCAAAATCATAAGTTATGCATATACCTATGTATTTAAGGTTTAGAGTCATCTTCTTGGCAAAATGATCCTGCAGAAGAAGAGAGAAGCAAACCATATCACTTTCTTGGTCCCTTTCTCAACAAAATTCATGGTAATTTCAATAAAGTTCACCTTGATCCGTTGGGAGATCCATAGACCAACGTCTTGTAGAAGTTTGTTCCCAGAGGCATCTTTAAGAGTTGTGGACTGTTCATTGCTTTCAGATAACAGATCTTGTCCAGCGCCTTCTGCAATCACAATCACCATGTGACCATTCTCCTTTAGCCGTTTGCCAATAAACTCAAAAAGACCTCCTTTGCCTTCAAGAAAAAATGGAGATTCCGGGATCAAGCAACAGTCCACATCTCGGCTGGCTAGTGTTGCATACATTGCAATGAATCCTGCACAAAAAACACTTGAAAAGCCTCTAAACATCTCTTCAACTCAACTAAAATTTTCAGTAAAACCATCTCATAGTAGCAAAACTGCTTACCACTATAACGTCCCATTAACTTCACAAGACCAATACCATTCTCAAAGCTTGTAGCTTCCACATGGGCTGCGTTAATAGCACGCTGAGCCTCTTCTACAGCTGTGTCAAAACCAAATGATCTATCTATAATCTGTATTCAAGAAAGAATAAACAGTCATTGTCTTGAACAATCATAAGATACAATATTGGGGAATAGAGACTTACAGGAATGTCATTGTCAATTGTTTTGGGGATCCCTGCAACAGCAACTTTGAGTCCACGTCTCCTAATCTCCTGCAGAGACAAGATAGTTCATTAAAGCAATATCCAAACTAATGTATTGCATCAGAACAAAGTTTTTAGCCTACATCGAATATAACAGCTGCTCCTTTCTGTGTTCCATCTCCACCGATTATATAAACCTGTTCAAGTCCCAATAGAGCAGACTTAGTTTCAACTATATCTTGGTTATGCCATTGTTGAGCTTAGTAAAATCAAGAAACCTGGTTAATCCCACGATCTTGAATACTATCAACTATCTTGGTGGTGTTATGACCGCCTCTTGAAGTCCCGAGGATGGTTCCTCCACGTTTATGAATATCATTCACTGTTTTTAAGTCCAAATCGATCGTATTTCTAGCGTAAAATCCTCTGTAACCTCCCTGGAAACCACAGTTGATCACAAGAATATCATTATATACATTAAGTTTAAAAGAAAAAAAATGATAGAAATGGTGAAAGAATGGCTAAACACGAGGGCGCTTACATCAATACCAAGGATTTTCTTGACACCATACATGTAAGATAATCCACAAACTATCTCTCTAATCACAGTATTAAGCCCTGGACACAGGCCACCACATGTAACAATGCAAGCAACAACATCATCCGAATCAAAGTAAACCCTCTGACGTGGTCCAGCTCTGCGGAAATGTGTTCCTCTTGGACTATCAGGATGAACAACTATCTGCAACAGAGCAAAACACAAATCTTCATCAAAGAGACAAAAATAATCAAACGTTAATGGCTAAAGGAGAGACTTTTACTTACCTTTTGAGGAACTGTGTCATCATCATCAACAAAATACTGCCTGAAACACACACACATTGAATAAAGATTACACATTTATCAACCGGATAAGCTAGTGACTCAATTACGAGGGAAAAAATTAACGAACTTGGAAAGAATGTTAACGGTTACTTACTTAACAACAGAGTAAGCAGCGTTGTTTTGTAACGGATTTGGATATGTCTGAAACCATCACAAAAAAAAAAAACGTTACAAAATTTTCAAAACAGAGAACTTTAAAAGCAAAAACATCTCATAAAGTTTCAGACTTTATTTCCCGCTCGCATTATCAGAACCCAACATTTTCGATTAAAAAGAGTTAACGAACGTACAGGAGCGTTAGGGATGTAATCGGAGAAATGAGGAACGTCTTCAAGAACATAACCGGCTGGACCGGTAACGATCTTCCTGTCGGAGTTACAGGCAGAGGTTGCCATAACCAACCTTGTCGGAGACTCAAATCTCTGATTAACAATCAAGAGGAGACCCGAATCAAAGCTCAATGATCGATACTTCTTACCGTATCTAGGGATTAAAATCCCGAATTGATGATGATCGGTTTCAGAAGACGTGCTCTGTTTTGAGGATGACTTGAATCTAAATGAATCCATACATTGAAAAATCAGAGGAAAATGTAATTGTTTCCCATTTTTTTATAAATAGGAAACCCAAAAAAATGGTTTACAGTCTTTGTTGACTTCAGGTTTTATATCAACCATACAAAACAAAAACTAATAGAGAAACAAAAAAAAAAAGGTTTCACCTTTGAAGATAGTGAGGAGGAAGAAGGAATACAGAGCATGATCAGGTCATCGCGGGATTGTGGTGAATGTGTTTTTTTGGATGGAGAGGATATAGTGAACAAGTGGCAATATGTTTGTGGTTGTTCTGCTTTTGAGAAGAAGAGATTCAATTTATTGTTTCAATTATTGAAGGGTTATATTAATAACTGTTGGGAAGATTTGGGGTGTATATGTAAATTAGCAATAAATAAATAGGATTTTATTTGGATTTGGCCCATTTGAAGGTTTAGGTGCTATGGAGAATAATTTAGGGTACGTCATGTACTCATGTTTCCTTGACATGTGTCCAATCATTAGTGAAGTTAAACAAATGTTTTCATTACGGAACGGATATATGTAGTTGTTATTCATTGAGGTGAAAACAATGGTCAAGGTACTGGCTAATGGTTCAAAAAGAGGATGTTCTGAAACTGATTATCAACTGATTCTGTTTAGTATTTGTGTGTGGGCTGTATATTTCTGGCTAATTATCTACAATGTTTTAAAAACTCTGGAAGCTGGATATTAATATTGTGTTGTATTCTTCATACATTTTCCATTTGATACGTGTAATAGTGTGGACAAAGAACAAAAAGAAAAAATCAAACACTGTACAAGGAAAAAACTAGTAAGCTCGGCCCACATAACTTCGCATCTGTTCTACAGAACCCATGGACGAGGAAGTTTGTAGCCCAGTTAATTTGCCTCGTTCAATATGTTATTTTCATGCAGCGTATACAAATTTAGAAATTTGTCCATTTGTACCATTGCATTTTAAAGAAAACTGTTTTATGAATATAAGAAGTTACGTCTGATTTGGATTTCATTAGAGTAATTAATATATACATGAAAATTTATGGTTAATGATCCTGTAGAAATAAAGGATTTTTCTATCAAGTCTTTCTCCAAAACTCTTGTATGTGTGTATATGTATATCCAATTCCAAACATCACACCACTCTTCTAAGATCTTCGATGTGTTTACCACATTTGGAAAGATACTTAACATTTAGAACCTTACACATCATGCAAAGGTTTTTCTGTTAGTGGTTCAAATTGTCTATTTTCTTCCCCCATGCATTTGTAAGCTTTTACAAAAAAACGTTCTCATTTGTGCTTTATATCTTCATTTAGCATCCAAAATTGATGATCTAGAACTTTATGATAAGAAATTGGAATAAAATGAAGCTCAACTTTTTAAAGTTTTACATTGGTTAAGAAATAGAATACTTAAAACAAAAATTATGACAAAAGATGTAATAATAGCCAGACAAAGAGGCAATCATAGGCATCTATATGTTTTATTCAGGACATATCTTTGGTCCCTCCATGATTTCGTTCTTTGACTCTCCAATTTTTTTTAATTTTCTTTAAGCAAGAAAATATATAATTATGATGTATAATCATATAGGAATTTATTTTTCACTTTTCCTTTGGTGGTTTTTTACCGTTGAGATTCTCTTTGTGTAAGCATAACCCGAATCTCTCAAAATAAAGTTACAATGCATGGTAGAAGTAACTTGTACCGGTTTTGTGAACTGGATTTGTTTCTGACCTACTCTTGAACTAGGTCCATTAAAGGATTTTGGTAAAGGAATTTTTAGTTTTTCTCAATTCTCTATTAAAAGCAAAAAATATTTTACTATGAAAATTTGTTGACAGAAATACAATACATTGATAATAATATTGTCACACCAGATCGAGAAATTTTAATACGTTTGGGATGGTACCGTCCAACGGCTCTAGAATATTAGGGCGCTTTGATTTAGATTCTTAGAACCAGAACAATTAAAATTGGTCGAAAGAGAGTTTCAAGATTTAAAACTACAATCAAATCCAAAGATCTCAACTCATGGACCCATCGTTTGTGGAGCCTACAATTATCTTAATTCATACATCATAAAGAGCCGTATGAGGTTATTACACATACCACTTTCTAGATTAACCTATTATAGTCAAATTTTAAAATACATGAGGAAATAAAGAAAGTTAATAGGTTTTTCGACAACATATTTTTTTTCTTTTATTCACAAAATTACATATATTAAATATTTTACTTCGGGCAGAATTCTTTGATATTCTATTTTGCGTTTAAAATAAAAACATGAAGCTTATTCTCGACGTTTAATTGTACGGTACACGTTTCTCTACCCTTGTAGTTTTTAATTCGCTTTGTCCCTTCATTACTTTTGACCGTATATATCGATGAAAAAACGAAGAAGATTGATTATACGATATTACTTTATAATCATTTCAGTCAAGATACTCGAGGTCACTGAAAGAAACATATATCCATCTGGAGTATTATGAAATCGTATGAACGCGTACAATAATATGTTTGAGAATATATATACTTCTTTCCTCCAATACAGAAAGAAAAAAAAGGAACATGTTCTACTTTAAATTAGCAAAGCTTTAACTGATAACAAAAAAAAATAGCAAAGCCTTAATAGTTAATAGTATTTTCAGGATTATTTCAATACATTTTTTGTAAAAGTTTATTTCAATTAGACATTTTAAGGAAAAAGGAGACTATTGTCTGATTTGAAAGTTGAAACATATGTAATTAAAAAGAATAATCGGCATGATTTCTTAATTCATGGTAACGTAAACGGATATCCAAGGTGGCCATATAACAATACATATAAATTCAAATTAAAAATATTCGCTTTAAGATATCTATCGTTTTTTTAACTACAAACACGAATATATAATAAGAAAACTAAGAGATGGTGTGGTCCATATGATGATGGGTACACTGCTCAAATTGCCTTACTTGTCAAGCAACCTCAATTTCCTTTCTCTGCATAAATTGAACTTAAAATAATCCAAAAGGAAACCCAAATTTAAATAACAAAAGAATAATGATCACTTCCCCAGCTCGATGCCCATGTGACATCTTTTCCTCTTCTCCTCTTTTTTTTTTCTTTCTTTCTTACACCATCTCTTGGTTTTGTTTGTTTCTTAATCTACAGTTTTCCTTCTGTTCTTAACCTTCGATCAACATATTCAAAGTTTACTTAACTAGATGTTTAGATGGTGACTATAGTGATGTTTATCCTACAAATCAAAATGTTACGAAAAGTAGAGTGAAGTAATTATAGTTGTTAACATGGTTTCTAATATGTTATATATATTCATTTAGCAAAAACAAATGTGATATATAGACCATACAAAGTAAGGTCGTATTTTCTAGTAAAATCGATGTATAAGTCACTTAATAAATTATGAAATTTAAATAAACAGTACACACACA